>QJNZ01000413.1:0-80750 GCA_004155055.1 Monosporascus sp. CRB-8-3
GTCCAGACGAGGTAAAAATGTAATCCCGGTGTCGAGAAAGCGCGAGGCCGGATCTAAACTATCGTAGCGCGGTCGATCCGAGCCGAAAGATCCGTGCAAAGCGACAGCAGGGCGTTTTAACTCGCGAATGATTGGAGAGCTAAATACAAGGTGTGATATGCAGACAGTCGGACAGGGGAATTCGACGTATGTAGATCACGGAATTATCGGAGATCGTAAGTGCTGCACATAAGGCGACACCCCGGCCAACACCTCATCTCCCCAAAGCGCTACCATTTCCCATACAAAATCAACGAAATCGCAAAGTCATAAATAATTAACGAGATAATAATTAACGTATTAAAATAAAGGCCATGTAAAAAATATTATTAAATATTATTAAATATTATTAATATATATATTAAGGAAATTAAGACGGAAGTTAAAGAAGTATATCGTTAATAATTTTCTATATAAATTATATAATAAATTATTAAAATCGAAAGGTTAAGTTTATTTAGTTATAACATTGTAATAAAAATAAAAAGAATATAAGGAAAACTATAAATAAAAGTTTAATTGCTTTTTTATATAAGGTTAATACTATTCGTATATCTGGCTATATATATAAAAGAAGCGAGAGAGAGGAAGCTGGTTTATCTACTAAGTACGTATATAAAGGGTTATATACAGAATTATATAATGCGACTTATCTTATCGAGATCGGGTCTTATTTTTAAGGTTGTAACTGCGCCTGCGGCGTAGTCGTAGTTAGGGCTTTTTGAGAAGCATTAGCTATAAGGGTTTAATAGATTAATTAAACTTTTTAAGAAAAATCTATATAAAAATAAAACAATTTTAAAAAATAAGGCCTGATGAAAAGTTGTAAATTTTTAGCTTTAATTAGGGTATTTGTATATAAATTCGAAAAAATTAATAATAATAATTTTTATAAGATATACTAATAACGAAATTTCTTATATGATAGTTTATATAAAAAAAACGTAAAATTATAATTTTTATATATTAATATAAATTTAATTTAATTAAAATAAAGTAATAATTAGTAAATTAAAAATTTAAATTAAAATTACGAATAATATATTATAATATTTTTTAACTTTTTTCTGATTAATATAATATTAATATAACTTATAAGTTAATTTAGAAATATATATAGTTTAAATTTACTTATATTAAATTCGGATATTTTTATTTTATTTTAATTAATTCACTATAAATAATATAATAAAATATTTTATGTTAATTTTTGAAGTTTGCGAATATTTAATTACTTAAATTAAATATTTATTTTTCTCCCCGAATGTTACCCTTTTTTCATAGATATAAGCGTTATAAATTTATTCGTTTTATATTAAATATTATATTTAATAAATAGGCCTGTATTTTAAAGAAAGAATAAGTAAATATAATATATAATTTAATTTTAAGACAGTTTAATATTTTCTTCTTTATTAAAATAAATTTTAGAAAATCTTTAATTCTTTAACGTTATTTTAATACTTAATTTAATTATTATTTAAGTTAAATTAATTGGAAAATAATAAGGTTTTATTTTAATACTATCCTATTTTATTTTTGGTTTTAATATTTATAAATACGAAAAAGTTTATGATTTCGAAAAATCTTGATATAAAAATTATCGTTAATATAAGGTAATTAATACAAAATATAAATATCCCGAAATACTTTGAAAAATTATTTACTTATTTTTTTTTAATATTATGCTATTGGTAAATAATAACTCTTAATAAATGAATTTTTAATTATCTTTACGTAAATACTTTTAAATTTTAATTAATAAATTATGAAAAAAATTAACTGGAAAATCTTTTTTATAATTGTTTTTAATATAATTATTACTAACTATATTAAAATTAATTTACTTATCTAATTATTATTATATAACGTATATTATTAAAGTATTATTTTCGCTAGGCTTTATAATTTAATATTATTTTATTTAGAAAATTTATAAATAATACTAATAATAATTCATTAATTTGAAAATAAATTTAAGATTTAATAAATGTATTGTTTTAAAGCAAAGTATTTACTATAAAATACGTGTTCAAATTCTTTTTATATAATCTTTTATTTAAAATAATTTAATATTATATTGATTAAAATTTTTATAAAATGTTAATCTTATAACTTATTTATAATTATTAAACTTAATAGTTATTTTAATAAACCTTACTAAATAGTTTTAATTAATTAACGTAATAATTAATTAATTAAATATATTTATAATCTTTATTTTATTATTAATATAAATTATAATTTTGATAATAATAAATAAGTTATTTAAGTATATTTTAAAATTGTTATTTAGTAATTCGGGAATATTTATTAATACAAAGTTTAAATACGCTTAATTTATAAGTTAATTCTAAGATATATATAAAAGAATAGCTAGTTAATTAATATTTAACTATCGAAAACCCGTTTTATAATTATATTTTAATAAAATTATCTGTTTAACGAAACCTTTTATATTTCGTAATTTTCTTATAACGTTATTAATACCTACCGCATTAAATTGAAACAGAGCTTATCAAAGCTGTATGTATATGCAAGAACCTCTCGATCAGAAGCTTGGGAAGAAGGATGCCGGGCGTTCCTTGATTCTATAGAAGACTACATACAAAGGTTGGTAGGTCGGTATTATATAGACCATCGCCGACCCACTTGGTGATGTAGCTAGAAACAGGTAGAAGAAGGTAGAAGAAGCTAGAACAGCTGCAGCTGATAACAGCTACAACGGGTGGAACAGCTGTACAGCTCCAACCCCAACACAGTATATATAAACTAGCATATATAACTAAAAATATAAAACGTAAGTTAGAAATATTATTATATTTAAATCGGAAATATTTTATTTTTATATACTAAATATATTTCGTTAATTATAACCAATTAGTATTATCCGGTAAAAATGAAATTTAATATAATAAATTAGGATAATTCGTTTAATATTTATTTAAAATTAAAAATAATATAATGATATTTTTTAATAATTATACGTTCGTATATTTTCGAAGTAATATTATAAAAGTATTTACGTTTATAATTTTTAAAAATCCTTTACCGAATATTTTGATAATAAGTCGAAAATTAAATATAAAATATTTATTAATATTTATAACTTATATATAAATTTAATTTAATAAAGTTATAATAAATACGTTTAAGTATAAAAAAGATAAGAATTATTTTATTTATAATAACGATAACGTCCCGGATAAGTTTACGGGATGGATAAGTTTACGGGATGGTTTTTGACATATTTTAATTACCCAATTTCAATTAACCATTTTTTAATACTAACAACATAAAACGGCTTATAAAAGAAGCAAAAATAAATTTAACCGTTTAGGTTAAAAAACGAAACCCGATATTTAATTATATAATACTTAATTTTATTTATAAAATCGCCTATTTTACTTTATACGTATAATATACTAATAAATCTTTTAAAACCGATATTATTTTTAATTTACGAAAATTAACGTTAACCGAAAAATAATCGATTATTAACCGAATTTTTAACCCAAATACGTAAACGTTTTTTATCCGGTATTAATATATTAAAGATATAACGAATTTGTTATTTATATAATACGTTACGGAACGCGTCGGGGTTAAATAGGTATTTAATTTTGTTAAACGGTAATAAAAATTCGAAACGCGTTTAAATTAAAAAATAAATTATTAAAAAATTTTATATAAAAATCCAAAGGTATTTCGTAAATAATTTAAGTTTGTTCGAATTATAATTGTAAAATACGGTATTATAAAAAAGATATTTACAATTTCGATAAGATAGGATTTTTAATAAGGCTTTTTATAACAGCTGGTATAATTATTATTAATGCTAAAAAACGTAAAAAATCTAAATAAACCTAATAAAAAAATCGGGAATAATTTATAATAATATAAGCTGTTAATTTTCAAAACTAAGCCTTGTTTTTATTTATTATCTTTGCCGGGAAAAACTACCTTCTTTGCTGGTTCGCTGATAACCCATTTTTACCCGATTAAAGAATTGCTATAAACGAAAACGGTTAAACGATAAATAAACTAGGTTTAAAATAGGTTAAATATTTCGATAAATATATTTAAACGCGTATTAAAAATTCGAAATGTTTTTTTATTTTCGATAATTACGAAAGTTATTATTCGATCGAATTTAAAAATTATTATAAGGTTAACGATATTGCTATATTTTATATACCTGCTTATTTTTTCTATCGGCTTTAACTTTTCGACATATTTTATTTTTCCGTATTAAAACGTATTTACTTGTTATATATTAAGGGTTTTATGCGATATTACGTTATTTATATTATTAAGAAAGATTTTATTGCCGGTTTTCGTAATACGTTTAAAGCTGTTATAATAACCGATAATATTAAATCCGGATTTGCAAAAATTAATCTTGTTCTATTCGATCTTAATAACGTTTTTTCCGAATTCGAAATTCTTTTAGTTATATTTATACTAACCGTTTCCCCGTTAACCTTTACCGGTTTTATTTATTCCCCGTTTACGAAAACCATTAAAAATATTAAGGAAATAATAAGATAAGGACATTATTTACAAAGAAAAATTAGAAATTATTAGGGTAGCTCGCCGACAAGAATCGTTAAATCGGCGAATCTTTTGATAAAAAGTAATTTGTTATTTTTATACGAAGTTACTTTTTTTCGAAAAAAAATTATTTAATTACGCGAAACGAATTATATCTTAAGTAAACGTTATAGAATTAAAAACGTACGTTTTTAAAAAGGAAAAATATTTACTGTAAAAAAAGTAAAGGTTTTTATAGTTAAGAAAAAAGGTAATAATAAGTAATTGCATTTAAAAAAGGTTGAAGGTAGTTATTGTAAGAAGGTTTAGATAAAGGAACGGAAATATGGTATTTACGGAAAGCCCGGACATAATGTACGTATTTATAAGGAAGTTATAAAAACGTTTAGCGATAAAAAATCCGATTAGTTTAAATTGATTTAATGTGTTGTAATTATTTAAATTAAGTTTATTATTGCGAGGTATTAAAAACCATTCCGTAAGTTTGTTTATTTCGTGAGCTTATCCGGTACGTTATTTATTATTATAATTTAATCTCCTTAAAAAAGATGTAACCGAATAATCTAATTAAATAAATTAATAAATTATATTATCTCGAATATTAAGCTTTATTAAACTTAATTTTCTCGCAATTTACGCAGTTCTGCCTTTATCGACGACGATTTTTAACGGAATTCTAGACGTTTTACGTAATCCGGAATTGCTAAATAAATTATCGCTTATACTTTCAATATATATCGATTTAAACGTTAAAGTTTAATATCTTTAAACCAGTTATCGTTATTTTTTAATTTTATTAATAATTTCTTTATATATTTAATATTTTCTAATATAATTTAATATAAAAATCGATCATTTTTTACCGGTATAAATTAAATTATATTCGAAAACTAAAACTAAAATTTTATTATTTTCGAGAAGAATATTAATATTAATTAAAATATCTTGAAATTTTATTTAACCGATTATTTTATTTAAGTTAAGTAATATAAGCGAAATTATTTCCATTAAAATTTCGGAGGTATAGAATTTTAGGATATTATAGTTAGATTTATCCGGTATGTTTTAATTATTTTAATTTATAAAAATTCGAAAAGTCGTAAAATCGATCGAAGTTAAAAAAGAATAGCTAGTTTAAAACTCTTAGCATTTTTTCCTAGCTGATATTTAATATTTTTAATCGTAAGATTAAAAGGTTATAAGAAGCAGTTATTTTATAGAGATTTAAGGTTTATTACGAAAAGCTTAATATCTTTTAAGTTGTTATATTTTAAAAGATATCTTTAGCGAACCGTAAAGTTAAAAGGTATAAGGCTTATTAAAATTAAAGGTTATCGGTGTTACGTAATAATCAGTTTCGGAATAAAAATTTTCGGAATTAAACTATATAATTTATCATAATCTTAAAAAGTTATTAATAATTACCGTGTTTAAAATACTAAGTAAATTATTTATCGTATTAATTATTAATATAGATATTTCGTAATTTTAGGTTAATTTAAATAATATAAGGTCGTTACGTTTAAGCCCTATTATCTAGGCTAATTTAAAAATACGAAGAAATGATATTAATAATTATTATAATTAATATTTTACCTAATATTTTCGAATACGACAACTATTAATAGTTTTTAAAATAATAATAAATTATATTTCGGTTACGAAAAACCTTATCCCGAAACCGATTATTACGTAATACTGATAAATTTTAACTTTAAAAAATCTTAAATAATAACTTAAGAAATATTAATTTTATACGGCATACTTTAAATTCGTATAAGATAATTACTTTATAACTTTTTTCCAGTTTTATAATTTCTTTAACTGTGATTAATTTTACGGCTTTTAAAGTTTTATTAATTAAAACAACTAAAACATACCGGCTAAATCCGAATATAAAATCCTAATATTCCGTATTTTCAGAATTTCGATAAAAACGGTTTTAATTATATTACCCGACTTAAATAAAATAACCGGCTAAATAAAATAAAATAATTCTTTTATCGATATTAATAATTTTTTATACCAAAATCCGATTTTATTTTTAATTTTCGGATATTATTTAATTTAAAACGGTAAAAATAATTAATTTTTACGTAAATTTATACTAAAAAACATTTAGCTTATGGAAAAATTATTAGTAAACCGAAAATGTAGCGATAACGGATTTAAAACCGTTAAAATTTAATTTTTAAATCGATATAAAAAGAATTACGAAAGATAATTTGTCCGGTTATTCCGGATTATAAAAACCATTTAGAACTCCGTTAAGAATAGTTATCGATAGAGGTATAATTAGGTAATTTGCGAAAAAGTTAAAGTTTAGTAAAGCCGAATAACCGATAGTATAATATATTAATTTATTTAATTTAGTTTTATAATTACGTCTCTTTTAAAAAGATTAATTTAAATAATTTAACTTAAAGTTAATAACTTTATATTATTATAATTTAATATTTTACTTCCTTATCTATTAATTAATAATATTAATTAATATAACGTTATATATAATTTAAAAACGTTAAAAACTAATACGAAATAAAATTTAAAGGCTTTTAAAGTTAAGTTCTTAAAACGTTATAATAATAATAATATAATTATATAAAGAAACCTTTTTTAAATATAGTATTTAATAAGTTTTAAATTTATAAATACTTATTTTTAACGGAGTATATTATATAATAAAATTAATTAATTATAGAATATTGTTAAAGTTTATCGAATTTAACGGTTATAATAAATAAATCTAACGATTAATAAAAATTTATAGTAATAATATAATAGGGAATTAAGTATTTACATAGCGTTTAAAATAATAATAATATAATACTTTTAGATAAATATATTTTTTATTAGTAATTAAGTAAGTTATTTAAAAAATATAATTATTAAAATTATATTTATTTTTAGTTATATTATATATATTTAAAAATTATATAGGTTTAATAATAAAATTAACCGGTTTTTAATTAATATTATTTTACTAATAATATATATTAAATATTTTATATATTAAAACTTAATTAATAATTTAATATTTCTATAAAGTTTTTAAAGCGTTAATATTATTTATAGTTATATATAACGGAATAATTATTTAACGGTTATTATTATTCCCGTTTTAAAGTCTACGGTAATTAAAATAAGAAAGAATACGATTAATAGTATAATCAATATATTAAAATAATATTAATTAAAAAAGTTTTTATAATAACTTAATATAATATTTCTTATTAAATATATATTAATTCATTAAATTTTAATTTCTATACGTAATTTTAAAATAGTTCTGTACTTTTTATTTTTATTATTTAATTTCTTTTTAATATTATATAAAAAATAATCTGAACTATTTATTATTAATCAAATTATCAAACGCATATTTAAAGTAAAAATAGAGATAAAGTTTAAAGTTATTACAAACATGTTAAAAAAGTTAAAGTTAAATAAAAATAAAAGGAGAAATAATATTTAAGTAATATTAATAAACTATATTTATTATTTATATATAAAGCAATTTAAAAAATATTTAATCATAATAATTTTATTTTAAATTATTCCGTACGAATAAAATAATGTCTTTAAATAATTTATAATTGTTAAATATTTTAAACATTTATAGAAATATATAAATATTATAACGTTAAGCAAAAAGTTTTAAGAATTATAAAATAATATTAATTTTAAAAATTATATTAAATATAAATAAAACAAGTAAAGTAATTATAATAAAACGTTAATTAATAAACTTAACTATTAACGTTAAGTACTTAAGTTTTATATTATCTATTCGAAAAAAAAAAAAAAAGTTTTATATATTTAATCTTTTTAATTAAGAATTAGTATTTATTAAATATTATGCAAGGTCGTTAAGTTTAAGCCGTATTATCCAGGCTAAGCTAAAGATACAAAGTAATTATATTAATAATTAATACGATAAATACTTTACTTAATATTTTTGAATACGGTAATTATTAATAATTTTTACGGTAAAAATAAATTATACGTTTCGGTTACGAAAAGCCTTATTCCGAAACCGATTATTACGTAATACCGATAAGTTTCGATTTTGATAAACTTTATACCTTTTAACTGGTTCGGTAAAGGGAATCTTTTAAAAAGTAATAATTTAAAAATTATTAAGCTTTTCGCAATAAATCTTAAGTCTGTATAAAATAGTTACTTTGCGATCTTTTGCCAGTTTTGCGATTTTAATTTCGATTAATTTTACGATTTTTCGAATCCTTATTAATTAAAATAACTAAAATATGCCGGGTAATTTTTATTACAAAATACCGGTATTCCGTAATTATAAAGTTTTTACGGAAAACGTATTTTTAAAAATCTCTAAGCTTTATAAAATTTTAGAACGAATTAAAAATATTAATACTTCCGTTAATTTAATTAACTTTTCTTAAAAAAATATCTAATTTTACTTTTAATTTTCGGATACGATTTAATTTTTATAAGTAAAAATAATTAAAAGTTAAATAATTTTATGGTAAAAAATATCGACCGTATAGAAAAGTTACTAGAAAAAACTAAATATATACTGTAAAAGGTTTAAAAAATTCGAAATTTAACATTTAATTCGATATAAATTAAAGAATTACGAATAATAGTTTATCCGGCTGTTCCAGATTACGAAATCCGTCTAAAATTCGGTCAGGAATAATCGTTAATAGGAGCTTGTATAACTGGGCAATTTGAAGTTACTTACGAAAAGGTTAGGGTTTAATAAAGCCTAGTAACCAATATATATAATCTATTAATTTGTTTAATTTTGTTCCACGGTTACGTCTTCTCTAAGGAGAGTACTAATATGTTATAATTTCGAAATCTATAAAATAAACGTTTTAATTATAAAAAGTATATAGCCTATTATAAACTTTAATAATTTGCAGTTATTTACGAAATTTATATCTAGTATTCCGAATAATTTTAAATTATTATATTTATAATATAAATAATCCTTTTATAATTTTCGGTACCGAAAAAATATATTTAATATAATATTTAAATATTTCAGTAATTCTTTAATATATTTTTGGTACTTAGATAACGGATTACTTATAAACTTTATTTAAGTTAACGTTATAAACGTTATATCTATTCTGCTAATATAACTTAAAAAGTTAAATTTCCTTATTAGGTTTATATATTTAAACGTTTTTTCTTTACTAATTACGCCTTTATATTTTATGACGTACTTTAAGTAATTCTTAACGAATAATTTAAACTTTTTTCTTGTTTTATTTAAGCTAATTAATTTTAATAACTTTTTTATAAATTGTTATTAATTTAGTCTAATATTTCCCGTTAATAAAAACCGAATAATTCGTACAGCTAGGTACTAATCCGTATTACTTAAATCCTTAATTAAGACGTTTTTAATAATCCTTTTAGCGATATCCTTAAGACGCTACCTGTTAGGGCCGAAAAGTAAGAAATTATTAACGTATAAAGTAATAACGTTTCTTATTTTAAGATTATAATATATCGTGTTATCCGAAGTTAACGGATAAAAACCTTACTTTATAAATATCTTTCTTATTTTCTCTTACAAAGCAGCTTCAACCTGTTTTAAACCGTATAAAGAGTTTATCAGTTTGATAACCCTTTTAGGGGAGAATCTATATATCTCCCTATTCTTTAAATACGTATTAAAATACATTTTTAATATCGGAAACTGTTTTATATAAATATCTTCCATTAATTTACGTTTAAATACGCAATAACAAAAATTATCTAAAATATACATTATTTCAAAAAAGTAATTAACATTATAAAAATCTTTTAATATACTGTTTTTACGGTATTTACTGCAGTTTCGTTATAATTAATTCTTTTTTTTAATATAAATTCTTTTACGTAAATACGTACCTTATATTTATTTAACTTTCTTATAAATATATACTTTTTTCTTAATATTTATTAAGTATTAATAAAGTGCTTTTAAGTAACCTCGTTAAAAAACGTAAACTTAAAAGTTTTGCGGAAAAGGTTTTCCTTAATTTTCGTAAAAATAGCTTTAAGTTATATCTTTCGTTTTAGGTTTTTATAACTTCTTTTAAATATAAGCCGTTATTTATAACAGTAAATAACCTATAAGTATTAATATTTAATATATTAATTACGTATTTATATTTATAAACGTTTTAAATAACTTAATCGGCGTCTTTGAAGTTACTAAAACGGTTTTTATCGTTATTTAACGTTAATATGTTAAAATGGAAAGTATATAAACGTTTTTCGCTTTCGCTCTTTTAAATTAATTTCAAGGAATTATCTAGAGCTTTTAAGCTATATAGCTTAAAGATAACCTTTTTTAAGCGTCTTTTTTTACGCTTAACTTACTTAATTTCTTAATTCGTATCCTTTTTTAAAACGAGGTTATTATCCTTATTTTTTACTTTTATACCTTGTCTTTAACAGTATCTTAAACGTTTTTATACGGGTTATAAAAATAATCGAATAATATTATTAAAATTAAAAGTATATCTAATTTTTTTATATTTTCGTAAATAATAATATATAATAATATAAATAACTTACCGCCTTTTAACAATTATACCTTATAATTATATATCTCTTAATAACCTAATAATATTCCTTTTATTTTACGGGTTATTAATTTTTTTTAATTTAATCCGATAATTTTAATTACTTAAAATTATATACCTACTATCGAAAATTCGGAAATAACCGTTATTAAATTTATATAATTTATTTAGTTGGAATAGGTTTTTAAAATATTCGATTAATATTATATTTTTTACCGTAAATTAACGTATCTTATTAATAATATACGTTATTACCTTTATTACGAAATTTTAAAAATATATAAAAAAATTAATTTACGTAAAAATCATACATACTTTATTTTATAAAAATTATATTCATTATTTTATAATTCCGTTTTAATATTAATTATATACGTTAAATATTATTAATTCGATACTTTCTACAACGTAAAAATTTTTAATTATCGTTATACCGAACTTCTTATTACCATTAAAATATAACATTTATATTTTTTTATATTTACCTTTTCGTCCGGCAATAATATTTTTAAACGTTTCATAATTTACGTAATATATATATATAAGTTTTATTAAATTTTATCTTTATTTCTAAATAAACAATATTTTTTATAATATAATAAATTATTTATAATAAAATTAAAATAACTTTTTTTTGATATTAATAAACTTAATTAACCTTACATTATATTAAATAATTTCTTTTATATCTTTCCCTTACTTTTAAAAACTTATAAATAATATTTTCCATATTTTCCCTTCGTTACATATCATATAAAAAATATTTTTTATATCGTTAAAATTTAAATTTATCCCGGTAAATCTTTTAATAATTTATATTAATCGATCGGTATTAAAATAATAAAAACAGCAGTATTAAAAAATAATTTTCTTTAAAACTTTATCCATTATTAAAACCTTTCCGTTTTTAAAAATATTCGAAAATATACGTTTTAAATTATCTATTAAATTATGGCCATTTTTCTTACCGGATACCTCCCTTAATACGAATTTTTATTAATAATTTTTATCGTTTACCGGGTCCGGAGCCTTAATAATAAATTCCGGCTTTTTATAAAGCTATAAGAAAAATCCTTTTTAAAAAACGTTAATCGTTAATAATTAAATCTTAAAAAAACTTCTTAAAACTTTATAATTTAAATAATTTTCTTTTTTTTCTTTATTAAACTTTATGAAACCCTACTTAATGATATTAATAAAAATAGCAAATATAAATCCTTTATACGTTATAATTGAAATTTCTTTAAATTTAATATATATTATAATATTTTTTTAAAGTTATTAATATTATTCGTAATATTAATATTTATTTTTAAATTCTAAAGCATTTTATTTAAATCGTTTCCGTAAGAAAAATAAATATATAAAAATATAACGTTTCTTATAATAATTCCTTTAAAATATTTACTTATTAATAACTTAAGGCGATTAATTGCTTAAGTTTTAAAGTACTTAACCTTTGAAACTCGCCGGGCTTTAAGGCGTTTAGTTATTAAAGCTTTTTAGTTTTTTTTTAAATTATTATTTTTTAACGTAAACGTTAAATTCTTTTTCGTTTAATCGGTATAAATCCTTTAAACCGTTTAGAATAAATAACTTTTCGTTTTTATTACCGATATAAACGTTACGAAAGCTATTATCTTAATTATTTTATTTACTATTACCCTAACGTTAACTACGTTTTTCTTCCTTTTCTTTGACGTTTCTCTCTTTTTACGGCTTAGAGTAATTTTTCGTTAAATACTCGTATTTTCCACAGTTAAAGCAAAATAGCTCTCCGTTCTTATTTTATACGGGCCTATTATCTCGGAAGTTATTATTATTATTATTATTTTCTTTTCCCTTACCTTTTTTAAGCGTTATAAGATTTTTCGTTCTTTTTCTTATTAATACGATTATGGAATTCGCTGTTAAAGTCGTCGATCAGCTGTTAAAAAAAGTAACTAATTTACTTAAGCATTAATTAAATCGTTTTATACTAGCTATTAGCGCTATGTTTTATAGTAATAAAGAATATAATAATCTATTCCTTTAATCCGAGCTTTATATTACAGTTTTTAACTTTTCGTAATAACTTTTAAATCTTCGTAATAAATTATATAAAGTTTTTTTCGTTATATATAATTTTATTAAGCTTTTTCTAAAAAGATCTTTACTTTACTTTATTTATAATTACGTAAATCTTTTAAAAATCCTTAATATTTTCGATCTTTTTTTAATACTTATAATTAACTTTAAAAACGTTTTTTATACGTCTTGGTAATAACTTTCGCGAAATATAACTAATTAAATTATCTTAGTTTTATTCCGTTCTTATAACTAATCTTTTTAAAGGTAAAAGTTAAAGCGTTATTTTAAAGCTCTTAATTAATCTAACCTACTAAGTAGTTTTCTTTATTTAGCGAAAAATTAAAACGCTTTTAACGTCCTTTTCTCTTTCTTTTAAATAAACGCCTAATTCGTTAAAACTATTTATGCTATTAGGGCTTAAAGAACTGCTAAAAATATTAAGAGAACTGTTATAACGGCTTCTCCGTTTTCGGGAACCTTTAAACAAGTTTAAAAATAACCTATCCGAATCGCTAAGGTTCCCGCACGCTAGTTTTTTTTTTTTTTTTTTTTTTTTTTTTACGTAGCTTCTTTTCCTTTTCTTTCGGTTTTCTCCTTTTTCGGGGGATTAAATTTCTTAATAAACCACTGTTTTAATTTCGTTTCGCCTTTTCTTAGGGAGTTGATTTTTTTTTACGTCGTTCTCGACGGCGATAAGGGTTTTTTATTAACTTTCCGCTTTTTAAACGTTTTATAAAACGTTTTTGCGAATATTTATATTTTGCAAATTCCGTATCGCCTTTAATTAAGGCGGTTCTTATTAAAACGCGCCTTTGAACTAGGGTATATCTAATAATTGTTTTACGATATTATTTATTCGCTTTATTATATCGTTGCTTTTTTCTTAATAAACTTTTGTAAGGTTGTTGGGTTTAAGCCGTATTATCCAGGCTAAATTAAAGATATAAAGTAATTATATTAATAATTAATACGATAAATATTTTACTTAGTATTTTCGAATGCGGTAATTATTAATGGTTTTTACGGTAACGATAAATTGTATTTCGGTTGCGAAAAATTTTATTCCGAAGCCGATTATTACGTAATGCCGATAAGTTTCGACCTTGATAAATTTTATATTTTTTGGCTGGTTTAGTAAGGGGAATTTCAAATAATAACTTAGGAGATGTTAAGCTTTTTGCGGTAAACCTTAAGTCCGTATAAGATAGCTGTTTTGTAATTTTTTGCTAGTTTTACGATTTTTTTAATTTCGATTAATTTTAGGGCATTTTCTTAAATTTTTATTAATTAAGATAATTAAAATATGCCGGTTAAGTTCGAATATAAAATCCTAATATTTTATATTTCCGGAATTTCGATAAAGACGGTTTCGATTAAGTTACCCGATTTAAATAAAATAATCGGCCGAATAAAATATATCGATATTTCCGTTGATATTAATAATTTATCCGAAAAAAATTATGTTTTATTTTTAATTTTCGAATACGATTTAATTTAAAACGGCGGAAATAATTAATTTTTGCGTAAATTTATATTAAAAAATATTTGGTTTATAGAAAAATTGCTGGTAAAATTGGAAAATAAAGATAATAAGTTTGAAAACGTCGAAGTTCAACTTTTAGATCGATATAAGGAAAATTACAAGCGATAGTTTATCTAGTTGTTCCGGATTGCGAAGACCGTTTAGAATTCCGTTAAGAATGGTTGTCGATAGGGGCTTATATAATTAGGCAGTTTGAAATTATTTTAAAGTGAGATGCCTGTAAGGTTGGGGTTTGGTAAAGCTTAGTAACTGATAATATAATTTATTTATTTATTTAATTTGGTTCCACGGTTACGTTTTCTTTAAAAAGACTTAATAAACTTTTAAATCTTTTATTTTATTCTCGATTAACTTATATTTATATTTCCGTATTTTAACGTTTTTCTTAAATTTATTTAAATTAATACTTAAAAATATATAAAATTTATTTAATTTTAATTAAGGCTGTTATTTTTCTATAAAGGTCTTATATCCTTTTTTTAATTATCGTTATTAAAATAATAAAGCTTTTTTCGAAAAAGTTTCGAAAGTAAATTTCTTTTCTTACTGTTACGTTTATTATAAGCTTTTATTTTTCCCTTTTATTATAATACTTTTCGTTTTAAAGATCTTTTTAATCGAAAGGAAAAAAAAATTATTATTCGTATATTTTTTGTTTCGTATAAGGACGAAACCTTTATCGAGTAGGCTGTTTTGCTCGATTATAAGAAATTATCTTGGAATACGTTTTTATTATTCGTTTGTTATTATTAACCGCTTATTTTCTTTTAAATTAATTAAATAAATCCTTTTTAAATCTTATACCCTTTATATTAATTTAACTTTTAAATAATTATTTCGTTTAACGTAATACGATTATTAATTAATTAAAAATTATTATTATATTAATAATTATAGTAATAAAATCTAGGATTCTAGCGAAAAGCGTATAGTTATTTTAGGAAAAACTAAAGAAGTTTAGGGGTAATCGCCTTTATATATACGTTTAATTATATAAAGGATAGTTCCTGAATAAAGGCTATCCTAGGCAGCAGCTGCAGTTTAGACGTACTAGCCGCGGGCACCTGAAAGTACTAATTGCCGACATAAAGGTTATATTTTCGTTTTTTATTTTATCTTTTTTTGCGACAACTTTTTCCAGTTATTATAAGCCGTAATTGTTTTTTAAGTTTTTTTTAACTTAGAAAAATTCATCTCTTTTAAATAATAAATATTCCTTTTTCTTAAAAACGTTTATTTTTAATTTTTCGACGATAACTTAAAGTATAGTTCGTTTTACGTAATTAAACTTTTTTTTTCTAAAGAAAAGTAACTTTATATAAAAGTAATATCTAACCTTTTATTATAAAATTAACTTCTCCTTAAAGGAGACGTAACCGTGGAACAAAATTAAACAAATGGATAAATTGTAATATCGGTTATTAAGCTTTACTAAGCCTTAATTTTCTTACAGACTGCCCTGTTATGCCCCTATTAACGACTATTCTTAACCGAATTCTGGACGGTTTTCGTAATCCGGAACAGCCGGATAAATTATCGTTCGTAATCTTTTTTATATTAAGTTAAAAGTTAAATTTCGAAATTTTTAAGCTTTTTACTGTTTATATCCAGTTTTCCTAGTAATTTTTTTATACGGTTAATATTTTTTATTATAAGGTCGTTTAATCTCCCTAGAGGAGACGTAACCGTAGAACAAAATTAAACAAATAAATAGATTATGGTATCGGTTGTTAAGTTTTACCAAGCCTTAACCTTTTTACAGACTGCCCTATTATGCCCCTATCGACGACCATTTTTAACCGAATTCTGGACGGTTTTCGCAATCCGGAACAACCGGATAAATTATCGTTCGTAATTCTCCAGTTCGTATCGAACCAAAAGTTAAATTTCGAAGTTTTTAAGCTTTTTATTGTTAATATCCAGTTTTCTTAATAGTTCCTTTATACGGTCGATATTTTTTACCATAAAATCGTTTAACTTTTAATTATTTTTATTTATATAAATTAAATGGTATTTAAGGATTAAAAATAAAATCCGATTTTTTTAGGAAAAGTTGGTTAAATCGATGGAGGTGTCGATATTTTTGGTTCGTTTTAAAGTTTTATTAAGTTTAGGGATTTTAAAAAAAACGTTTTCCGTAAAGATTTTATAGTTACGGAGTACCGGTATTTTGTAGTGGGAATTGTCCGGTATGTTTTAACTGTTTTAATTAATGGGGATTCGAGAAGTTGTAGAATCGATTAAGGTTAAAAATGGTTGGTTTGGAATTTTTAGCCTTTTTTCCTGGTTAATATCTGATATTTTTAGTTATAGGACTGGTAAAGGGTTGCAAAGCAGTTATTTTATACGGACTTAAGGTTTACTGCGAAAAGTTTAATATTTTTTAAGTTATTGTTTGTATTTTAAGAGATTCCCTTTACCGAATTAGTTAAAGGGTATAAGGTTTATTAGGGTCGAAACTTGTCGGTATTACGCAAATAAGCTTTTTAGCCGATATTAATTGAAAAATTACGTATTTACGGGGATTTAATAGTTAGTTTCGGAATAAGGTTTTTCGTAACCGAAACGTATAATTTATTATTACCGTAAAAATTATTAATAATTACCGTGTTCGAAAATATTAGGTAAAGTATTTATCTTGTTAATTATTGGTATAATTACTTTATGTTTTTGGTTTAGCCTGGATAATACGGTTTGAACCTAACGACCTTATATAAGGTCGTTTAATTTTTAATTACTTTTATTTATATAAATTAAATCGTATCCGAGAATTAAAAATAGAATCTAATTTTTTTGGGAAAAGTTGGTTAGATTGATAAAAGTGTTAATATTTTTAGTTCGGTTTAAAATTTTATTAAGTTTAAAAATTAAAAAAAAAAAAGTTTTCCGTAAAGATTTTATAGTTACGGAGTACCGGTATTTTGTAATAAGAATTATCTGGTATGTTTCAGTTATTTTAATTAATGGGAATTCGAAAAGTTATAAGATCGATCGAGGTTAAAAATGGCTGGTTTAAAGTTTTTAACCTTTTTTCCTGGTTAATATCTAATATTTTTAATTATAAGATTAGTAAAAGGTTGTAAAGTTATCTTATACGGATTTAAGGTTTGCCGCGAAAAGCTTAATATTTCCTAAGTTATTGCATTCTAGGAGATTCCTTTTACCGAACCAGCTAAAGGGTATAAGGTTTATCAGGGTCGAAGCTTATTAGTATTGCACGAATAAGCTTTCCAGCCGATATTAATCGAAAAATTGCGTACTTACGGAAACTTAATAATCGGTTTCGGGATAAGGTTTTTCTTAACCGAGATGTATAATTTATTATTACCGTAAAAACCATTAATAATTGCCGTATTCGAAGATATTAGGTAAAGTATTTATCGTATTAATTATTGTATAATTACTTCGTATCTTTAGCTTAGCCTGGATAATACGGCTTAAACTTAATAACCTTGTATTATAAAATTAATTAATTTAAATATTCTTTTCGGTAAGTTACTTTAAAAATTTATTTTTATTCTTTTTAAAATTTCTTTTTACGAATAACGTTTTTATTTTATTATTTTGCGAATATGTTTAGTGGTTTTAGTAGGCGGGAAAGTAAAACCGATAGAGGTTAACGGGAAAATAATCGGCGTAAATATAACTAGAAGATTTTTAAATCTAAAAAGGACGTTATTAAGATAGAATAAAATAAAGCTAACTTTCGCGAATTTAAAATTTAATACTATCGGACGTTATAACAACGTTAAATACATCGTAAAAACCGGTAAAAAAAACTCTTAATATTATAAATATAATAACGTTATATTAAATTTTGGATATATAACGAGTAGGCGCGTTTTAAATAAAAAATAAAAAATAAGATATATTAAATAGTTAGAATCGATATAAAAAATATACAGATATATAAAACGTAATAATATTATAATTAACGTAATACTTTTCGAATTTTTCGTATACGTTTAAATATATTTATTAAAATACTAGATTTATTTATTATCTAGCTATTATAACTTAATATTAATATTTAAGCGGTTACTAATAATAACTTATTATAATATTAAAATTTAAAATAATTTTTTCTTACTATAATAATAAATAACGGTATAATCTAATTTTAAAACTTAATAACTTAAATAATTATAACTCATTTTTTATTTCTTTATTACGTTTATTTAGATCTTCTACGTTTTTCGACATTAATAATTACCATGTTTATTATTATAAAAAACCCTAGTAAAAATCTAGTGTCGTAGGAAATTATAAATATTTCTTTATATAATATCGTATTTTACGAGAATAACTTAAATAAAATCGAATTATATACGAAATATTTCTAAATTTTCGTATAAAGCCAGTTAATAATTAATCTTCCGATTGAAATAGGTTTAAAGTATTTTTTATTATTTAATAAAGTTCGACGCCTAATTAATTCCGATATAATTCATAACGCGCTAAATAAGTAATATATTAGCTATATGTTTAACGTATTTAAGTCGAAAATTCGGTTAATAATCTGTTCTTTTTTAATCGACGGTAATTTTAGGAATTTAAATATATAATTACTATAAAAAGATATAGAGGTATATTATTAATATAAAATATATTTTACAACTTTATAAATAAAATTAAACATTATATAATTAAATCTCGGATTTCGTTTTTTAACTTAAATAGCTAAATTCATTTTCGCCTTTTATATAAGCCGTTCTATATTATTAATGATAAAAAATAATTAATTAAAGTCTAATAATTAAAATGTGCGAAAAACCGTCCGAAATACTTATACGTTCGGAGTATTTATATAGCACGTTATAACTTTTATTATTAATATTATAAAAAATATATTATATAGTTTTCGTAATATTAAAATGAATTTAATAATCGGGATCGGTAATAAGTCGTTTAATTTAAAATATTATATCCGTTTCGATAATAATATAATTAATATTATATCTAACGGAAAAAATAAAATATTTTGATACGATTTCGATAAAATCATATAAAACCGGGTATTCCGAACGATAAACTTTCTAAATTAATTAGTAACCGTTTTACGTATAATAATTAATAAATTAAAGGCGTAATATAAAAACGATAATAATTAATGTAAGAAAACTATTAATATTATCCTTTAAAAAAATCGAAATTACGGAAAGAAATAAGTAATTAAAGACGAATATTAATAAGATATATCGAACTAATATTATTTATAATAATTAAAGTTACTATATAGTGACTATAAAGAACGATATATTTATATTAATATTTCGGCTTGCATAAATTAAAATGAAAATAATATAATGATTTATTTAAATTTAATTCTTTTAACTAATTAATTAATAAAAAACGTTTCGATATAATATTAATTATAGAAAAATAAAAATAGTATTTACCTTAACATAAAAAGAGCAGGATTAATAAATTATTTTCTATATCTAGTTATCCGGGGTAATTGCAATTATTTAAATATTTATAAAAATAAAAAATAATGAGGGTATATAATAATAACGGCGGCGATATGAAAAAACCATTTTTATCGAATTTTACAAAATAAAGTAAATGTAAAAATAGTAATCAATTTAATTCGTTATTTTTAAACCTTTATAATAAAATAAAGAATGGTTTTAATAAAATCTAATTCTTATTTTATATTTAAAAACGAAGAAAAAGTTAAAATATTAAAATCTAAATAAATAAAAAAGAAAATCTTAAAGTTCTTAATTACATTACGTTAAATTAACTATAGTCCTTAGTAAAACGATTTTTTAAAAAGTAATAACTAAAAATTAACTAATAATATCTCTATTTTAAAAAATATCAAAATGAACTTAATATAAGTAAATAAACGCTTTTCTATCCAGATATCCCGGGAACTGGGAAAATAATTTTCGTATTAATGATTACAAATAATCATTAAAATAAATTCAGAGAAAAATATTCCCTTAAAAATAACATACTTATATTATAATTTCCGGCATAATAACGAACAAAGTATCGAAAGTGTAATATTTAATTTATTAAACTAAATAACCGAAAATTTACCTTTTTTATTAAAGTACTTAAAAAATTTTGTACGATTATTATAAGGTACAACGAATACGGCTAAAAATTAAAAAAGTTTTACAATATTTACGTTTTATCTTTACGGTATCTTAGAAAGTTTATATCGTTTTAATATATTCGCTAAATATTAAAGATTAAATAATTATCGAAATCGATTATTATCCGAAATCTATTATATATAAATTAATACAGAAATTAATATCTTAATAACCTCCTATTATATTTTAAAAATTATTATTTTTTTAAAATATTTAAACGATTATACAGTATAATTACTAGTATTTATTAACAATAATTGTAACTTATAATAAAATTTTAAAATAATATTAATAAAATATCAAATAATATATATATATATATCTTTAATTTTATAATTTTATTTTAACTCGTTAAAAGGTAAAATATTATTTAAAGTTATCCGTACTGTTCGGAAAAATCTAATTACTAAATCCGAAAATATATAATTATACTTATTAAGACGTAATAAAACTAATTAAAATGTAATTTCCAAATAAATATAACTTATAAACCAGATTTTATTATAGACCATTTATACGAAAAAATTATTTACTATAAAGGAGTTACGGTACGCGTCTTTAATAAAAGTTAATAAGCTTTATTTTAATAAGAAAAATCTATTATAAGCCGATATAATCTAGATATAGATTAAATTAATTATAACAGACGACGAAAAACTGCATTATCGGATTAGTTTACTATATAATATAGTAATACTTTAAGTAAATATAAATAAAATAATTTTCGAATATATACCTTAATATTATAAAAATTTATATTACTTATCTTTTTTTTTAATTATTTAAAAACGGCTTTACGTAAATTTACGTAACGATTAAAAACTTTTAATATTAAATCTTCTTTATTATTACGGTAATTATAATTAGGAATATTATGCCTGTTTTACTATAACTTATTAAAATATTTTTTAAAACCAAATTTGTAGTAAAATTTCGAATTAAGTATTATTAAAGTTAAAGCGTTATTTAATACATTTAAATTTTAATTAAAAACTTCTAAAAGAATAATTAAATTATATTTAACTATATATTTTATTTTTAAAAAAGTAATAAAGATTATAGTAAAGGAATATAAGGTTAATATAACGAATAGTTATAACCGAACGCCGGTATTATATGCATTAAAGAACGGATACGGGGTAATAATATAGCAGCTTTTAAAAAAAGGCGCCGATACCGAAACGAAAAATGATTATAACCGGACGTTATTATGGCTGGTAGTAAAGTACGGGTACGGGGCAGTAATATAATAACTTTTCGAAAAGAGCGCCGATACTAAGGCTAAAGACGATTATAATCGGACGCTACTATTATATACAGTAAAGAACGGATATAGGGCGATAATACGACAACTTTTCGAAAAAGGCGTTAATATCGAAACTAAAGATAATTATAACCGGACGCCGTTAACGTATACAGTATAAAACGGGCAAAAAGCGATCGTATAGTAACTTTTCGAAAAGGGCGCTAATACCGAAGCCGAATATAATTATGGCCGGATACCGCTGTTGCTAATAACATAAAACGGGGACTAGGCGATCGTATAGCAGTTTTTCGAAAAAGGCGTAAATATCGAGGCCAAAGATAATTATGGCTGGACGTTACTGTTGCCGGCAGTACGGAACGGGCAAAAAACGATCGTATAGCAACTTCTCGAAAAAGGCGCCAATATTAAGGCCAAATATAATTATGGCCGGACGCCGTTATCGTATACAGTAAAAAACGGGCATAAGGCGGTAATATAGCAGCCTTTCGAAAAAGACGCCAATATCGACGCCAAAAGCAAATATAGCTAGAAGCCGTTATTGTACGTAATATAGAACGGATACGAAGCGATAATTGATAGATATAGGGGATATTAATTATGTTATTATATTCCGCTAGTTACGGGTGTTTTTTATACGCTTATAAATTTAATGTAATTTATTAATAGTATATATATTTTTAAATTAAAAGAAGTTTTTCCGTATATAAGGTGTATTTAATACCCTTTGTTAACTAATATACCCTTTTAACGCCTTAAAATATTTATGTCGTTAATTGTTATATATTATTATTTTTTAAAGCTATATAAGGTAAAGTGCTATTGTAATATCTAGCTATATATATACATACAGCTGATCTGTTTACTATATATATATATACAAATAGTTTTACATAAACGTAACCGGGGAGCACCCTTTAAAAACCGTCCCTTCTTAGCTAAGGGCCGGAAAAACGTAATGCGGGTTATATAATACGGTAACTAACGGTAAGATATACCCGATTAATTAATTAGTTCCCAGCGCCCCTAATCGTAACTGGTTTTAAACCCCAGCCACCCCTTAATTGTCGCCGACACGGTGGCGGAGCCGAAGCCCTAATTAATCTAGCTCCTTTTAGGCTGGCGTTACCTAAAGGAACGGTGGCCCAAGTTGGATTTAAACCAGTTATCTCTTAAGATTAACCGAAATAGGGTGCCTAAGCCTGTCGCAATTAAAAGAGACACCCAGGTTCGCAACTATTGAGCTATTAGGCCCAACTATTTTATTTAAATTTTTAATTTTAATTATATAGTTTTTTTTATGGTAATAATATTTAAAGTTTTCTTTTTATAAAATATAAGAAGCTGATTTTTAAAACTTTAATATTACTTAAAAAAGTAAATATTATATTAAATTATACGTTTCGAATAATAAAAACCTTATTAATTAACGGGTTTTAAATTTCGTAAATATTCGTAAATCGGTACCTGATAAAAAATTATTTTATATTTTAAAATTTAGTTTTTAAAGTTTTTTTTATAGCGGTAATTATTATAGAATAAATTATATAGCCGAATGTTTATAGGTAAGTTTGTTAAAGTTTTCGAATAAGTATTATAACGCCGTTTTTATATAGTAAGTAAGTATAATAAATTTCGTTTAAATTTTACTAAAAAATACGTATTAAAAAGTGCGGTTGTATGGATGTATTGCGGTTTTAAGAATGTATATAATTAGAAATGAAAGTAATTTAGTACTATTTCGTATTAAAATCGCTTTTTTTTAAATTATATCCTTTAATCGTTTTACACCTCCGTTTTAAACTGAGGTATATAATATTAAAAGTAGAAGTTTAATATTAAAAAAACGATTAAAACGTATTTTAAAGTTAGTAACTATTTTAAATATCGTTATTATATTTAAATATATATATTAAAAAATATTTTAACGTATTAACCTTTTTAAGAAATATCGAAATACCGTAATTAATATATTCTACT
Source organism: Monosporascus sp. CRB-8-3 (assembly GCA_004155055.1). Taxonomy (NCBI): domain Eukaryota; kingdom Fungi; phylum Ascomycota; class Sordariomycetes; order Xylariales; genus Monosporascus; species Monosporascus sp. CRB-8-3. The sequence goes on from QJNZ01000413.1 coordinate 24,121, forward strand.
TTCGATTTTTAGAGTAAATATTTTAAATAAATCCTGAATACTTATCGGTCGTAAATATAACGTGTTTATATTTTTTAAGGGTTTTCGGAATATATGAAATCGATAATAATTTATTATTTTAATCGGAAATCTTATTTTTTCGGTTTTCGCTATATTTATTTTTTAGTTTCGCTTTATTATATATTTAATATTTAATTATTATAAGACTTTATTTAATATATTTCTTTTATATAGCCTTGTTATCAAGCTATTTTTTTAGGTCTTAGATATTTTAATTTTAAATATTAAATTATATTGTTACTAATTTGTAATAATTTCGTTATATATAAGTTAACTATTTATTTATAAGATATAAAAGTAATACAAGTAATTATTACGTTAATATTTTCGAGAACGAATTAATTAAATTTATTTATTCACGTAATAATTACTTAATTATATTTATTTCGAATAAAATAATTGATTTTTCGGTTATTTTATTAATACCCCTTTTTGCGGAGCTGCTAAAAAGATATTAAATTGTAGACGAAATTTTCGCAATAGGTTACGTTATATAACCGTAATATTTTTAAGCTTTTAAGGTTTTAAAGTAATATACTTTTTTTCCGCATCTTTTAATCGGTATAAAGTTATTCTTTATATATATTCCGTTATATTAAATTATTATTTTATAATTTAAAATTTTCTCCCTAGAGAAGACGTAACCGTGGAACCAAATTAAATAAATGGATAGATTATGTTATCGGTTATTAAGCTTTACTAAACCCTAACTTTATAGCCTTTATTAACGACCATTCTTAACGGAATTCTGGACGGTTTTCGTAATCCGGAATAGCTGGATAAATTATTGTTCGTAGTTTTCCTTATATTGATTTAAAAGTTAAATTTCGACGTTTTTAAACCCGTTATTATTATTTTTTAGTTTTGCCAATAATTTTTCCATAAGCCGGATATTTCTTGGTATAAGTTTGCGTAAAAACCAATTATTTCCGCCGTTTTAAATTAGATCGTATCCGAAAATTAAAAATAAAACCCGATTTTTTTCGGATAAGTTATTAATATCGACGGAGGTATCGATATATTTTGTTCGGCCGATTATTATATTTAAATCGGGTAACTTAATTAAAACCGTTTCCATCAAGATTTTGGAGGTACGGAGTACTGGGACTTTATATTCTGATTTAGCCGGCATGTTTTGGTTGTTTTAATTGATAAGGGTTTAAGAAATTTTGAAATTAATCGAAATTAAAGAAGGTAGTTGGTCTGGAATTCCTAACCCTTTTTCCTGGCTAACATCTGACACTTTTAATCGTAAAACTGGCGAAGGGTCGCAAAGCTATTTTATATAGACTTAAGGTTTACCGCGAAAAGCTTAATATCTTCTAAGTTATTATTTAAGATTCCCCCTGTTAAACCTGCCAAAAGGTATAAGGTTTATTAGGGTCGAAATTTGTCGGCATTACGTAAAAATCGGCTTCGGAATAAGGCTTTTTGCGACCGAGATACAATTTATCGTTACCGTAAAAACCATTAATAGTTGCCGTATTCGAAAATATTAAGTAAAGTATTTATCGTATTAATTATTGGTATAATTACTTTATATCTTTGGCTCAGCCTGGATAATACGGCTTAAATTTAACGACCTTGCATAATTTAAAATTTATAAATTACGTTAAAGATATATATTATAAATTTAAAATTTAAAATAGCTGAATTTTTAAACAGTAAAACGTAACGTTTATTATATTACGTTAATTAGAAATTAAAAGGTACGTTAGTATTCGTTTTATTTCATTTAAAAGTTAATTTATTTTTTAAGTAATTAATTTTTTTATAGTTTTCGATAAACGATTAATTCTTTCCTTTAAGAATTAATCGAAAATAATTCGGGTTTAAATTAATATTAAAATTGCTTTATTAAATTTAAATTTTACTAGAGCATTATTAAAGAATGTATAAAAATATTAGGGTAACATATATATAAAATTTAAATACGTTTTATATCGAATTCTTTATTTATTTAATTTTTTAAGTTTTCGCTTGTTATTAATATTATTTCGACCCGTTTAGACATTTTTACCATTGTTTTATTTCAGCCTTCTTTTAAAGGTTTTATTACGTAGTTAATTATTAATATCCTTAGTTTTTTTCTAATTAGGATCATTTTGCTTAGAACGGTTTACTGGAATTCTATAAAATATTAAAAACGTTACCTTAATTTTTTTCGATATAAATTGTAAATAGGTTATAATTTAGTAATGTACAGTGTTAGCCGTTATTTTTTTTTTAATTAATTATGTCGTTATTAATTTTAAATTTTATTATTATTTAAAATATAATTACTTACCTTCTTATAATAGAGGTTAATATTATATATAGGTTGCTAACTTATATAATTGTCGTTTTCGTTTTTGAAATATTATGTTGTTATTTCTAGGCTATAATTTTTCGTTATTTTACCATTTATTCGTTTAATTTTCTTGCTCATTTTAAAATTTACTTTACTTTTTTATAGTACTTTCGTTAAATGTTAATTAGGAGTTTATTGTCGTATATTTTACCAGATTTAATTAATTTAGCGTATTATTTTCGTAAGTTTTTACAAATAAAAGATTTATTTTTTTAATTATTAGAAATATTAACTGTAGAATTTAATTTATAAAGTTATTATTACTTTTTCGAAATATATCGTATTTGTAATTTTTATAAATATATGCCGTGAAGTTCTAATTATAAGCGTATTTATTTTTAGTCGTTATTTTAAGGGTATTAGTTAAATAATTAATATACTCCATTTTTTGGGTAAATTTTTAAAAAGATATAAATATATATAAGGAACCGTTTAATATATTATTTCGTATTTAATAGCAGATTTATTTTTTTAGATATAAGGTTATATCGGGCTTTATTAATTTAATAAGTTACGAAAATAATTAATTTAAATTTCGCCTTTAAATCGGTTTTAATCCTTAGGTCCGTTGTAAATAACGATAGACGTTAACGATATTATTATTATTATAATTAATAAAATATAATAATAATTATTATTAATATCTAATTTATATTATTTTAATAATAATTAATTAATTTATAAAAACGCGAATTAAGCAAATAAGATTTTTAATTATTAAATATAAAAAATATTAATTATATTATTATATTCCGTTAGTTACGAGTATTTCTAATACGTGTATAAATTTAATATAACTTATTAACGGAATATGTATTTTCCGATTACAGGGAGCCCCCCCGTATATAGGGTACGTTTAGTACTCTTTGCTAGCTGATAGTAATATAGCTGTTATAGTTCCAGTAGGAGATATACTATAACTTATAAAATAAAATTTGTCTTTTTTACAAGTTCTTTTTATTTCTAATCTCTTTAAAAAGGAAAAGTCCGAGGGATTATTAATATTGTGCATTTTTATAATTTGCTTCTATATTTTTAAAATTGTCCTAAATCCCTATAAAACATTTTTTATAATATATTTAATTAAACTTATTAAATAAAATTTCTAAAACTCCTTAATAAGTTAATTACATAGTTATTAAAGTATAAATTAAACGATGCCGTATCGTAATGGACTAGATATACTTATAGCTCTTTGTCAGGTATAGTCGGCGATAAGCCCAAAGCTTAGGCTAAAGTCCGATGCGGAGGTCGGGAGGTTTATATATATAGGTCGTTCCTCCAGGTCTTTTTTCCAAAAAAAAAAGGGAGGAAGGTCAGGTTTTAAACTGTCGTCAATAAAATGGGTTACCCCACCACTCTGACCTACTAACCAATTTAACACTCTTACATAACTGAAGACGATGCCTATACTTTTACGGGATTAGCTTATAAAAAAGAAAACTTTTAAGAATTCAGAACTCGTAAGATATAAAATTTCGTAAAAGTTTTTTCTTGCGAAGTTAGCTAAGGAAAATATATATTATAAGAATTATAAGCTGGTAAAATATAAGATCTTTTACGAAGTTTCTCTTACGAGGTATCGCTTACGAGTTATCGCTTACGAGATATCTTTTAACTTTAATTTAAATAAGATAAAAATAAATTCTTCTACAAGATTTTTTCTATAAGCTCCTGTTTTATAAAAAGTCTATTTCCCACCCCTTACGTCTCTCCCTCGCTTTACGAAACCTTCTGGGAGCTTTTCGCGAAGGATTAATACTTTAGTACCCCGTTAAAAGCATTCCGCCCATGTTCATTTACAATATCGAAAAATAACAGACGTCCGGAACATCTCCTTACTAGTTACCCTTTTAAAAATTATTACGGATTACGATATATATGCAAGGTCGTTAGGTTTAAGCCGTATTATCCAGGCTAAGCTAAAGATACGAAGTAATTATATTAATAATTAACATAATAAATACTTTACCTAATATTTTCGAATATGGTAATTATTAATGGTTTTTACGGTAATAATAAATTATACGCCTTGGTTACGAAAAGCCATATTCTGAAGCCGATTATTACGTAATGCCGATAAGCTTCGACCCTGATAAACCTTATGCCCTCTGGCTGGTTCGGCAGGGGGAATCTCCTAGAATGCAATGACTTAGGAGATGTTAAGCTTTTCGCGGTAAAACGGATTATTATATATATTTTTATATAAAAAAACCTTTCGCTATATGTTTTATTTATTATATTTACGAAAAAAACAACTTTTTTAATAATATATTCTTATTTATAAGCTTATTATATTTCAATTAAATTACGTTTTTATTATATATAGTATATATATAATATTATAAACGTTAATACGTTTTCGAAGGTTTTAAAAACTAAAAAAATTTATAACATAACGTTCTTGTTATACGTTATAACTACGTAATACGTAATATTTTAAAGTTATAGTATCCCTGCATTAGGAATATTTAGATATACGTATGCTCCGATTTAAACTACTTTCTTATCTCCGAATTTATACCAACTTCCCTATATACCTATATACTTACCTAGCTAAAACGTATCGCATCTAAGGAATATATCTACTAATAAATAAGCCTAGACTCCAATTACTAGCAGGCAGCGATATAGTTTTTAATACTATAAATAACTTTAAAAGGTACTAATACTTTGAAAGTTATTAATCTACTAATTTATAACAGGTTTTAACGAAACTAGAAATTATTAATAATTTTAACTATTTAATACTTTAATATGTTTCCTTTATTAAATATAATTAAACAGGTAATTATATTATTTAAAATTAATTAATAAATAGATTTTTTAATTATATTAATAGTAAAATTTTAATTATCTTATAAACCGTCCGATACTAGTATGTTTTCTACTTTTTAACTAGGTATAACCGATGTTATAAAACCTTTAACTACTCTTATAACTATAATTAATAAAGGATATTACTTTCTTTTATTTTTATTAATAAAGAAAACTTAACTGTAAAATTATATATATATATATATAAAATAATAATTTAAAAACAGAAAAATATCCGCATTAAACCGATAAATAAATTTCTTATACTTTTAATATTCCGAAATTAAAAAATAAATATAAGCTCTATATTAATCGTAAAAGTTATCTCTAATTTTAACTAGAGTTCGCTATCGCTTTATTAAATTTACGCTACCTTTATTTCTTTTCCTTTATAATCTTAACGTAATTTTAACTTATTCAGTTACGCTACGATTGTTAACTTTATCCGGGATAGCTTAGATAATTTATTCTTACGGATAAAAATGTAGTTTTAATAAATAAAATAAATAAATTATTTAAAACTAAGCTTACGTTTAACATTAACTCGCAGGTTATTAATATCGGTAAATATACCTCTTCCTGCCTTCGAGATTATATATTCTCAGTTTCTATTTCCAGGTTCTGCGTCTATTTGCTAGGCAGGCGGTAGATAAAAAAAAAGGCGCACCCACCGCGCTACACACTCTTTTCCATCTAGTAATCTATATATTAACAAAAGCTAACAACGATAATATACGATATAATAGAATTAAACCTTTAAAAACGTTATATAAAATAACTTTAAACGTTAATTTAATAAGCTATATATTAACCTCCGTTATCTCGTATATCTTATTATTATTTAAGTATAAATTTAAAATTATCATATTAATATTTTTTACATATTTTATCTTGCCTTTTTTTACCTCAAGCTTTAAAATTTATAATATTAATATAAGTCTTATTAAAAATACAAATTTTAGTCCTTTTAATAAAGCTTTTTATGGGGTTAATTTCGGAGTTATTATAAATAATAATAATAATAATAATATAACTCTTTTACTTAAACCAAACCTTAATTTTCTTAGTAGGATAACTTAAATCTCTATTTTATTATATGATCAGGCTTTTACGATCTAAATAAAACTTTATAAAGGTTATTACCTATTCCATAATCGCCATATATTTTTTCGAAATTATTTTCCCGCGAAAATCTTAGACCTGGTATTAAAATAACGGTAACCGCTATCTATTCGTAATATTTAAGAAAAAGTTATATAGTTATTTTTATTAAAGGCGTTATTTTTAACGCCGTTATTAACTATTTATTATAATATTAAATTCGGAAATAGTTTACTAAGTAAAATAAATTTTAGAATTTTTTTTTTTTTTGGTATATTATCTTTATTTTCTTATAAGAAACCGAAATGTATTTCGTTTAAGGATGTCACGGTACACACTATGCGGCTGATCTAAGCTACCAAACCGCTACCAATACGCTATATATACAGAGGTGCTTCGCACCTCCTAGACAGATTCTTCTTTCCTTTCTTTGTACAACAATAGAATACTTTACCCAGCCCCAAGAGACGATCAGCGCCGTGACAAAGGAAATAATTTTCTTAACTTATTCGAGATTACTTTAATAATTACGATGTATGTTTCATTTAATATATTCTACTATATACTATTTATTAAATTTATTAAGCTTACTTTTTTTTAATTTCTAGGTATATTTTAATCTTAAAAAGTATAAACCTTTACCGTAACGTTTAAGTAAGACAAATAGAATTCGTACCGGTATTTTTCGTAAAATTTTATTATTATAATCGGGAATTTTTATATAAATAAAATATATTGTTATAAAAATGATTTATAAAAGCGATTTAAGCTTTATCGAATTTCCTTTTCCTACTTTTTTTTTTTCACTAGCTTTAAAGTTTTTCTTTCGCGTATAAGATCTTTTTTTATACGAATAACGACGTTAACGTTTTTCTTTTTTAATATACGCCTTTTTATAGTTTCTGTAATTTCGAATTATTTAAAAAATTATGGGTTCGAAACATTGTACCTGAATTTTTTTTATATTCGTAAGCCCCCTTAATTTTATTCCGGTATATAATATTAGTACGCATTTTTACTTATATATAAAGCAATTATAAAAAATGTACGAAAATTAAGGGGAAACTTTATTATAATCAGAAATTGCTGCTTTTTAAAATTAATATAAAAATAATATTATTGTTATTAATTTCTCTCCCTAGAGGAGACGTGACCGTGGAACAAAATTGAACAAATGGATAGATTGTAATATCGGTTGCTAAGCTTTACTAAGCCCTAACCTTCTTATAGATTGCCCTGTTATGCAAGCCCTTATTGACAACCATTCTTAACCGAATTCTAGACGGTTTTCGTAATCCGGAACAGCCGGACAAATTATCGTTCGTAATCCTTTTCGTATCGAGCCAAAAGTTGAATTTCGAAGTTTTTAAGCCCTTTGCCGCCTATATCCAGTTTTCCCAGTAATTCCTCCATACGGTCGATATTTTTTACTATAAGGTCGTTTAATTTTTAATTACTTTTATTTATATAAATTAAATCGTATCTAAGGATTAAAAGCAAAATCCGATTTTTTTAGGAAAAATCGGTTAAATTAACGGAGGTATTAATATTTTTAATTCGTTTTAAAGTTTTATTAAGTTTAAAAACCTTAAAAAAAACGTTTTTCGTAAAAACTTTATAGTTACGGAATACCGGTATTTTGTAATAGGAATTACCCGGTATATTTCAGTTGTTTTAATTAATAGAAATTCGAAAAGTTGTAAAATCGATTAAGGTTAAAATCGTGGGATTGGTAAAGGGTTGCAAAGTAGTTATCTTATACGGATTTAAGGTTTACCGCGAAAAGCTTAACATTTTTTGAATTATTGCATTTTAGGAGATTTCCTTTGCCGAACCAGCCAGAAGGTATAAGGTTTATTAAGGTCGAAGTTTATCGGCATTACGCGATAATTGGTTTCGGAATAAGGTTTTTCGTAACCGAAGCGTATAATTTATTATTACCGTAAAAACTATTAATAATTACCGTATTCGAAAATATTAAGTAAAGTATTTATCGTATTAATTATTAATGTAATTATTTCGTATTTTTAATTTAGCCTGGATAATACGGCTTGAACCTAACGACCTTACATTGTTATTAATTTCGTTAATTAATAAGAGAGTAAAGTTATAAAGGTTTAATATATTTAAGTGCGATATTAGCGCTTGTAGGTAGGTGCGCCGTTTTTATTGGCCTGAGCCTGCCAGGATACCCGTTTCCGGACGGGTCCATTTCTGGCTGCTCGATTATGTAGTGTGGGCGGGGACCTGTGTTCTGGCGTATTTCCAACGCAGCCATTTCCAGACTCCTGGGTTTATGGCGCTCAGGTTGGTCCCAGGATGAACTAATGCTAGGATGAACTAGTCCTAAGATGAACCAGTCCCAGGATATACTAGTCCTAAGATGAACTAGTCCCAGGAACTACTAGTCCTAGGGTGAACTTAATCCTAGGATGGACTCAATCCTAGGATGAACTTAATCCCAGGATAAACTAATCCCAGGATAAACTAGTCCCAAGATAAACTAGTCCCAGGATGAACTAGTCCTAGGCTTTGACAAAGATTCGTTTCGGGCGACTCGAACCCAGAACACACAAGGGACCTTTTCTGCTCCCATATACTTTGAAAGCTGAAATTCTACATAATTTCCAGAAAACGCTCCAATTTGACGCTACAGCTCCCTCGCACTGTTGTATTTCCTGCCTCTCATATCCATTTTGAGAACTCCGCTTACTCGCAATGTTACGCATTGCTCGCGCGCGTCGTACGTTCCTTTAACGCGCGAAGCACCCTATTCGCTAACCTGACTTAAATAGCCCTACTTAGCGGGACCTAGCTGGCGTGGCTGACCTAATAAACCTAACGCAAAGTGGCTGGTTTTAAGTGCCCGTGCAAATGTTACATAATGTCATATAAGAAAATGTCATCGGTCTATTTTAAACAGATAAAAAAATGCTCCGAGAAGGCCAGTGTCGTAGCAACATTTAATTTAAGTGCGATAGTGATGTGGTCAGTACAGACTTGGACCAGTACAGCTTGGGTCCCAGTACAGGTTTGGACCAGTATCGCAACGTTTAATTTATGTGATATGCGATAACGGTACGACCAGTACAGGCCTGGACCAGTACGGGATCTGAACCAGTACGGATCTGAACCAGTACGGGATCTGGACCAGTACAAATCCAAATCCCCGGACCAGTACAGCTCTGATACCAGTACGGCTTGTGGACCTGTACCAGTATAGATTTGAACCAGTAGAGCCCGGGACCAGGGCAACTCCGATACCAGTACGGCTTGGGGCCAGGACCAGTACGGTCTTAAACCGGTACGGGATTTGAACCAGTATGGATCTATACCAGTACTACCCTGACGAGCACCTAGTCGTAGCTCTGGGTATTCTAACGCCCATTTTGCCGCAACTCTGTCCATGCAGGGGTCTGTCCCGCTTAATTGCAGGTTACGGTAGTACAGGAGACCCGGTCCCTGCGGGCCAGCACAAGCCTTTCGGAACGAGCTTTTCGGGATCTTCCGAATCGTGACATTTGTGCCCCGCTGGAAAGCAGGGTCTGGGTTGGTGGGGTTTGGAGGCAGCCGTAGGGTGTATCGGATTTATGTGGGACAGCATTAGAACATGTAATTACAGCACCCTTCCAGAACAGTACTTTGCCGCACTCCGGGACTGTGAGTAGGACAACTAGTTTTATGCTAATAACTGCTTATAGCCTCTTTTTTTTATTTCTTTTTTTTTATCCGAACTTTTCTGTTAATGTTTACGTACTTTGACTCTCTTACAATGGTCCTCGCTGCGAAAGTCGGCTGTCGAAGCAACGACAGACCCAGGTCCACATTACACGATCTACACAATCCACACCCAATGAGCTAATACCCCTCTCCCCTATACCACATCGGACTTTTCTTTCTCCATCGCGTCTTACGCTTCATATTAAGCTCTTTTTCAGCATCCATCCTCCCACCTCTAGTGTCGTAGGCTAAGATTATTACCCTAGCCATCAAAATGTCGACAGCTCCGGGAGAAAACCCGGCGACTATCGAAGCCGTTGAGTACCCCTCCGCCCGTCCCCCCACCTCTCCTTCTCCCGGCATGGCCTTCCCGCTTTGCTCCAGTCTAGCTTTGGCTACGGACACTAGATTCACATTTCATTGGGACTAACCCAGACGGCTAGGACCCAGTGCTCGTCGGCGCTGACGACAGTGACTCTGCTGTCGACGCAGTGAGGCAAGTCTCGCCCGCCGTCGTCATGATCGCAGTCTGCTTATGTCTAGGCTGGTAACGTCCCGAGGGTATTTGCTGACCGTTCATTACCCAGTCGAGACGAGTCAACGGCATCCATCACAGCTAGTCTCCTGGAGTATCGCAACATTCAGGGCCGAACCTACCAGAATTCTAAAACTACCGAATACTGGTGCATAGACCCCCCCCCTTCTCAAGCTTGATGACCAGCTACGGTGGTGATTCTTACACTACTGACAGGGCCCCGAACGATGACAAGCATTTGGAAGCTTTCGATGTAGCGTATGAGTCCCTCAATATATCACCAAATGAGGACTCCATATTGACCATTTCATACTGACAGACATCATTGGTTGACGATGATTTTGGGCGACAAGCTGTTCATCGCACCCATCGGAGACAATCCACAGGTAATCAAGCCCACCCATCACCCGCGGTGCAACACCAAGTCAAATTGACTGCAAATACGCAGCGCATCCTGGATATCGGCACCGGAACAGGCATCTGGGCCATGTCAGTATACCCTGTCGATAGCCCGTCTTCTCATCTCCCTTTCTAAGCGGCCTTCAGTGATGTGGCAGACGAGTATCCCTCCGCTGAAGTTATCGGCATCGACATCTCGCCCACGCAACCAACCTGGGTGCCGCCAAACCTGCGCTTTGAAATCGAGGATGCGCAACTAGACTGGACATTTAAGCCCGAGTCATTCGACTTCATCCACATTCGCTACATGTACGGCGCTATTGATGACTGGCCAAAGCTCTACCGCCAGATATACAGGTTTCTAAAACCCGGCGGTTGGTTCCAGCATCTAGAGCCTGACATCGAGATGCGTTCCGAGGACCCAAACCTGGAAATCGGTGAAGATCAGTACGTATTGAAAAGCACCATGGCTTTGTGAATAACTGTCGTGCCATGCAATCATCCTACCGCTCCTTGGCTCCCACGTCAAAACGGGCACTCCGCTGACAATCCACCCCAGCATTTTCAAGCAATGGGCACAAGTGTTTTACGGCGCAGGCGACAAGCTGGGCCGCACGTTCAAGGTTACAGAAAACATGAAGTCCTGGGCACACGATGCCGGCTTCACCGGCGTCGTCCACAAGGAGTTCAAGGTTCCTCTTTCCCCTTGGCCCAAGGACGATAATCTCAAGCAGCAGGGCATGTACTGCGGATACTATTTGGACCTAAGTCTGGACGGCTTTGCCATATACCCGATTGGCCAGATTCTGGGCTGGAGCTTCGAGGAGGTGCAGGTTCTTGTTGCTAAGATGCGTGCTGCCGTCCGCAATCCCAGAAACTTAGGCGTTGCCTACCAGTACGTGCTTCCCGTAATGATAGAACGAAGCTTTGTTGGTTAATTAATGTTATCATCCGCCAGCCACGTTGTGTACGGTCAGAAGCCTGAGGCGCCTCCCCAGACCGCCCCCTCGGAGTGAGCGGTTGCTGCTCTTGCTATCCCATCCTTTTATTAACCAATACAATATCCATTCCTTTCGAACTTGACGTGCCAAGAGCAAGGATCACAAATAGGGTTAGGCGGCACCACAGCAACTCACTCAGCAAAGGTATAAAAGACCAAACTTCAGTCCTTAAGATAGAGCAGCAAGCGCTTTTGATCCTGATTATCCATCCGTCCCTGCGATACAACGCCAATTTCTCCGAAAGATTTTGGGAGCCATTCGCGGACCTTATCTTCATTCATATGAGGTAACTATGCGAACCCCCATAGCTGGCTTTTCTGCCACTCCGCCCCTGTAGCCAACATCTTTTTGCGGGTTACCTCTTGGACGAGCGCAACGGCAAGGATGCGGATTGACATTTTGTTATCGCCAGGCGCAACTTGTGCAAGGTCCCCATATACGGCATAACGTACTTCCATGTCGATGAGGCTAGGTTGGCGGAGGACTTATTTGGACATGGTTGTAACGGCGGCATCCTAAAGGAGCTTGCTGCCGTCATTTCTCTTCACGGGGCCGCCGCCGCAAACCCCGGAATACCGTGATTGTACCTAGCGGATCTTGGCAGCAATACCGCGGGACTTTGTCGACCGAGCCGTATTCAGCAGACGCCTCATGAGCGCATGGGATCTTCAGAGCCCGCCTTGCTTTCCTAACTTTGGAGTTTGTATTCCCACGCCATAGTAATGGTTTGCTTACTATCCTGCTGTTTGCTTTACTTTTATTAATACGAAAAAGGAAATTTATGCGCTAAATGGTACGGCCGTAATAATTAATATCAGCTTACTATGAATTATCTAATTTACTATATAACGCCCTTTTAATGCCCTCGTTTTAATGTAGTAAGCTTGCGAACGGAATGGACAAGGGTTATTATGTCGAAAATCCCGCTCCCTTAGAACCGATTGCCACATTTGGATCTTGGTACGTCCCAAATAGGAAGGTTTTGGCAACACCTGCCATAACACTACCGCCACCTGGTTAATCCCGGGGTGAGGGGAAGCCCCCTGGGACGTACGGCTATTGTCAGATATAGGGGACATTAGTTGTATTATTATATTAGGCTAACTTGCGTATATTTTTCGTACGCGTACAGCTTTTGTATAACTTAGTAACGGAATATATATCTTCCGATTAAAAGGACCCTTTCCGTATATAAGGTGCATTTAGCACCCCCTGCTAGCTAATATATCTTTTTAACGCCTTAAAATATTTATAACGTTAATTGTTATTTATTATCACTTTTTAAAGTTATAGCTTTTTATTTAACCTTTCTTCCAGCAATTAAATCCTTTTAATTAGCTAATTCCTTCTTTAAAATCATTTATAGAGTATTTTTCCGTTATTTAAAAACTTCCGTAATATCTATTAATCCTAGTTACTTTTTAAAATATTTAAATAGTTTACGTAATAAGGTTTTAATCAGTTTATTAACTAACATATTACCTATAAAGGTATAATCCATTTTAATTAAATCCTTTTTTGCGGTTTTTCGTAATTAATAATTATATATATTTACGTACCGTAATTTTATTTATAATAAGGTAACGTTAACGTTAACAAACCGTATAATCTGTTAATTATCGTATTATATATTTAACGGTTTAATATTTAAAATAATTTCTAGCTTTTTAATTAATCGAAAGCTAAATAAGTTTTTTTTTTACAATTTACGTAAAAAATAATAATTCCGTTTTAGTTATAAAAATAATTATTATATTTTACTTATTCGCCCGTTATTTTATTATTTTTTTAAATAATTTTATAACGTAAGTTTAAAAACTTTTTCGATCGATTATATTATCCGTAAAAAAAAACGTTATTTTAGGTGTTTAACGAATTTTTGTTTCCGAATTGTAACGTTAACGTTTTAATTCCAATTAGATATAATATAATTCGATTAACGGTTTTATAATATACGTCGTTAAGGTTTAGGTTAAAACGGGTAAATTAAAATATAGTAAAGGATATATCGGATTACGTATTAATTATTACGTATAAGATAAAACCGATTTTTTTTTAATATTTATTAATAAAATTTGGATAAGTTAGATTAAAGTTCGGTAATAGTTCGACGTTCGTTATTAACGTATTTAAGAAATTATTTAAATTTTTTTTAAAAATTAAATTAACTAATTTATTTATAAAATTGAATTAGAATAACCAGATTTTTTTATTAAGTTTATTTTTAATTATTTTAATACCGAAAAATTATTATAAATTTTTACTTTTTGTAAAGGTATATCGTTTCCGAATTTGTTAAATTAATTAATTAATAAAGTTTTAATTTTTCTTACGATATATTATTATAATATCGTTTATAAAAAAAAAATAAACACCTTTTAACAAATAAAATAATAAAGTTTATAAAAAACGGAATTAAATCCTAATTTTTTAAACGTTCCGGTAAAGTTTTTCTGTTATAATAATAGCAACTTTCGTAAACCATATAAAATTTTCCTAATTAAAAAAGTTTTTTAATATTAAGAATATTTTAAAAACGTTTTTATATATATTTCGTAAAATAAATTAACGTTAATAAAGGCGTTAACAATATTATATTATTTAAGCTTTAAATCGAACTTAACTACTATAACAATTAAAGCTTTAAATAACTTTTCAACTAAGGTAAATACATATATATTATTATAAACGGCTTTAAGTTATTAATCGCCTTATATAACAAAACGTACTTTATATTTTTACAACTATATTTATTAAATTTATAAATATATACTTATATATACCTTAAAACCTATTTCCTTTTAATAAAAAACTAATTAACTATTTCCCAAAATTACATTTTTTTATAACTTTATAAATAAACCTTTTCGGTTTTACAAAATATTTCCTTTAATAGGTATATATTTAACTTTTTATAACCTTACGGCGGTAACGGTAAATTACGCCTATATATCCGGTTTAACAACTTAAATATTTTTTTATATAATAAAATATTAAAACTTTTCCGATTAAAATAACGCGTATTTCGGGTAATTAATTTTTTTAAATTTGCGTAATTTACCGGCCGGTTATCGATCGTATTTATAAAATAAATTAACCGTTTTACATTAAAAATAACTTTTTATATTTTATAATCGTTTCGAATAATATTATTTCGGTACGGAATATATAAAGAACTTACGTTTATAACCCGTAAAGTACTTTCGTTTTTTACCGTTATATTACATTAAACAATTTAATAAAAATTTAAAGTTACTTTTATTTTTTCCGTTAACGCATTAATCGTAATAATTATTAAAACAAATATTAATAATAATAATAGTTTAAAAAACGGAAATAATGCAAATATAACAGTTATATAAAGATAATTAATTTTATACGAATAAGTTTATTTTTTTCTTATCCCGTACGTTTTTAACGCTTATATTATTTTAAAACCATCTTTTTTATTTAACCGGTAATTAAATTATTTCGTTTAAATTTTTATTTTCCTTTTAAATATATATATATAAATAACTTTAAACTTAATTAAGTAACTTTACTTATCGTAATAAATTCTATAATTCGTTTTCCGTAATATAAAAAAAATCGTTTTTTAAATTTTTAATATTACCTAAAAGAATAACCTTTTCGTTAAACTATACGTTTCGAATAATAACAACTTTATTAATTAACGGGTTCCAAATTTCGTAAATATTCGTAAATCGGTAACCGACAAAAAAACTAATTTATGTTTTAAAATTTAATTTTTAAAATTTCCGTTTTTTTTTATAACGGTAATTATTATAACGTAAGCTATATAACCGTATATTCGTAAGTAAATTTATTAAAACTTCCGATTAAACATTATAATACCGTTTTTATACGTTAAGTAAATATAATAAATTTCGTATAATCTTTATTAAAAAAATACGTATTTGGGGGTATAATTATATAAATATATTATTACTTTAAAAATATATACGATTAAAAACGAAAATAATTTAACGCAATTTCGTATTATAATTGTTTTTTTTAATTACATTTTTTAAACGTTTTATACCCCCGTTCTAGGCCTAGGTATACGGTATTAAAAGCTTAAATTTATATTAAAAAAAGGCGATTATAATATGTTTTTAAGTAAGTAATTTTTTAAAATCTCGTTATCGTATTCGATTATTTATGGAAAAACCTTATCCTGATTTTTTAAAATTCCTAGGAAATATCGGAACGCGTTAATTAATATATTTTACTTTCGGTTTTTAAAATATATATCTTAAATAAAGCTTAAGTACCTGTTGGTAACGAATATAACGTATTTATATCTTTTAAAGTTTTTTTCGAAATTTGTAAAATTAATAACGATTTTTTATTTTAATCGGGAAACTTTTTCCCTTAATTCGCGGTATATTTACCTCTTAATTTTTACCTTATTATATATTTAATATTTAATTATTATAAAACCTTTTAAATAAATTCCCTTCGTATAAGACTATAATTAAGCAATTATTTCGGGCCCTAAATAACTTAATCTTAAATATTATATAATATCGTTACCGGTCCGTAATAATTTCGTTATTTATAAGTTAACGTTTCGTTTATAAATTATAAAAATTACGTAAGTAACTATTACGTTAATATTTTCGATAACAAATTAATCGAACTTATTTATTAACGTAATAATTACTTAATTATATTTATTTCGAATAAAATTATTAATTTTTCGGTTATTTTATTAATATTTTTTTTTTCGGAGTTACCGGAAAGATACCAAGTTATATACGAAATCCTCGTAATAAACTACGTCGTATAAACGTAACGCTTTCGGGCCTTTAAAGCTTTAAAATAATATATTTACTTTTCCGTATCTTTTAATCGAGACGAAGTTATTTTTTACGTATATTCCGTCATTTTGAATCGTTAATTTATAATTCAGGAATTTATTAATAAAATTAAAAATATATATCGTAAATCCTAAATCCAAAATAGACGAATTCCTTAAAAGGTAAAACGAAACGTTTATCGTATTATTTTAATCAGTAATTAAAAAGTTTATAAAAATTCGTTTTATTCCTTTTAAAAATTAATCGGTTTTTTAAGTAATTATTTTTTCCATACTTTTCGATAAACGATTAACTTTTTCCTTTAAAAACTAATTAAAATTAATTCGTTAATAAATTAATTTTAAAATTTCGTTATTAAAACGGAAAATAACTAGGATCTTATTAGGGAATATATAATAACATTAAGGTAACGTATAATAAAAACTTAAATAAACTTTGCAATATATACTTTAAATATTTAACTTTTCGTATTTTCGTTTATTAATATTTCGGTCCGAATATAAACCTTTATAATTACCTCGTTTCGACTTACGTCCTGGAATTTTTCCCCGTAGTTAAAGGTTAGTATTTTTAACTTTTTCCTAATTAGGGTTATTTTTATTAAAAAAGTTTGTAAAAACTTTATAAAATGCCGGAAACGTTATTTTAATATTTCGTAATATAAACGGTAACTAGGTTATGGTTTAATAATTAAAAAGGTTAGCCGTTACTTTTTGGTAATTAATCGTACCGTTTTCGATTTTAACTTTTTTTATTTTTTAAAAGGTTATCGTTTATATCCCAATAATGGGAGTTAATGTTATATATAAGTTATTTACTTATACGATCGGTATTTTCGTTTTTAAAATTTTATATCGTTATTTTTAAATTATAACTTTTTATTATTTTATAATTTATTCGTTTAGCTTTTTCGCTAACCTTAAGGTTTACTTTAACTTTTTACGGTATTCCCGTTACGTATTAATTAAAAGCTTATTATCGTATACTTTATCGGACTTAATTAAGTTAACGTATTATTTCCGTAAATTTTTTTCTGGAAAAAAATACGTTTTTTTAATCGCTGGAAATACTGACTTTAGGACTTATTTCGTAAAATTGTTAATTTTTTTTGCAGAAAATCTCGTATTTCCGATTTTCGTAAATATACGTCGCAAAATCCTAAATATAGGTTTATCTACTTTCGGTAATTATCTTAAAAGTATTTATCGGATAATTCGTATAATCGATTTCTTCGACGGTTCCTCCGGAAAATATAAATATAATTAAAAAGCTATTTGGTATATTATTTTGTATCGTATAGTAAATTCGTTTTTTTAAATACGAAATTATATCGGGTTTTATAAATTTAATAAATTATAAAATATCTTAATTAAAATCGATATAACGCTAAATATTAAACGCGTACGTTTTGGATTAAAACTTACCTTTAAAGCGATTTTAGTTTTCAAGTCCTTTATAAATAACGGAAAACGTTAATAATACCGATATTATTATAATTAATAAAATATACGAATTATTATTACTGATATATAATCTATATCGTTTTAATAACAGCTAATTAGTTAATAATAACGCAAATTAAGCGAATAAGATTTTTAATTGTTAAATATAAAGGATATTAATTATGTTATTGTATTAGGTTAACTTGCGTATGTTTTTCGTACGCGTACAGTTTTTATATAGCCTAGCAACGGAATATATATCTTCCGATCAGAAGGACCCTTTCCGTATATGGGGTGCGTTTAGCACCCCCTGCTAGCTGACAGCTATCGCTATTAAAACGAGGGCATATTGTGCTTCTGCGGCAACGCGGTAGTCTTACGTATATTGCAGTTTTTTTTATAAAATCATCTTTGTTTTGCTTTTGTAATACCCCGTACTTTTTTTTCCGGCTTAAGCTAATCGGACCTAGCGTTTAATAATTACGAAATTCTACCCGTTTAAAATTTATAATTATAAGGTTGTTATTAAGCAGGTTATATAATACGTTACGTAACTTTATATTACGATAAAAAAACCTGTAATTTATATATTTCCGTAAAGACCGTAATAACGGTTTCGACAAATTTTAATTAATTAATTTAATCGGCCGAATCGAATAAGAACTATCAGGTCTAGTTAAAAATTATAAAATATATAAATATATTATTATCGTATTAATACGGTAGGATTAAATCGATTTTAACGAGATATACGGGAATATACGGCCTAATGGCTCAGTGGTTACGAGCCTGGGTATAGTCTCTTTCAATTGCGACAGGCTTAGGCACCCTATTTCGGTTGATCTTAAGAAACAACTAGTTTAAATCCAGCTTGGGCCACCGTTCCCCTAGGTGACGCCAACCTAGAAAAAGCTAAACTAATTGGGGCTTCGGCTCCGCCACCGTATCGGCGACAATTAAGGGGTAGCTGGGAACCAGTTACGATTAGGGGCGCTAGGAACCAATTAATCAACCGGGTGTTTCTTATCGTCAGTTGCCGTATATTACATAATCCGCATTACGTTTTTCCGACCCTTAGCCAAAAAGGGACGGTTTTTAAAGGGTGCTCCCCGGTTGCGTTTGTATAGAACCATTTGTATATATATATATAATAAACGGATTAGCTGTATGTATGTACATAGCTAAATACCTTAATGGCACTTTACCTTGCATACGGGAATATACTTGCTTTAAATAAGCGGAAACCGGTTATATATTTTATTTTTATATAATAAAAGGGTAAAATCGTACTTGTAATACTTGTAATAATAAAAATATAATCGTAAAATAATAACTATATTTTAAAAACGGATTTAACCGATCCGGATAAATAAAGCGGGATAACGTTTACGTTTAAATTACGATTTTCGATTAATTAAACTAGGATAAAACGTAAAAGTTTTTATTAATTAATATACCGACCTTTATAATTATAAAAGTTAGAGTATTTTTATTTATAAGTCCGCTATTTATTAACCTTGATAAATATTATTAAAGGTAAATTAATCGGTTTTCTATATTTTATCATATTATACGAATTTACTAAATACGTTTATTATTTTTACTATTTTTATCCCATGTCCCGCTTTATACTGTTATATTTATTAAGGTTGCCTCTTTTTAACGCGAACGGATAAATTAGTAAATACAAAAGGAAAGGGAGAGATCTTTTTTTATCGTAATTTTTATCCTGCCGTATAACGTTACTATTTAGTTATTAGTAATAAAACGACATTTAAATACGGGAATGTTAAAAATTTTTAACATTAAAATTTATAAAGTAATACTAGAAATTATTTACGAATTGTTATAAAAAGAGTTTTTAATACGTTTTCGTACTTTATAGCATACGTATTAAAATTTGCGGCCCGGTTATATTACGACGGTGATAACAGTAATATACGAAAGGCTTAAAAATTAAAAGGGAAAATTGATATAACCGCGGTACGATAAAACCTATTTTCGATATCGTTTAAAACGTTTAGGTCCGGTATATATACGGAATAATAAACGATGTTAAAATCGTTAAAAATATAAAAAAACGAAAGTTATTTTAAATATAAATATAACTATACCGGATACCTTTACTAAGTATAAAAAAAAAGTCTAAGTAATAATAACAGTAATAAACGACCTTAATACAAATACGAAATCCTTACCGTCCTTATTAATAATATTACGTTCCAGTTATATTTCCGACGTTAAACCCGAGACGATTTTATTTTTTATTAACTTATACGGCACTTTATATTCGATCGTAAGTACGAGAATATTCCGGCCGTCGGAGGTTCTATATATATAAAATTAATCGGTTAGCTTGCTTTTACTTTTTTTTCGCCTAGTAACAGGCCTTAAGTTTAGGTTACTTCGAGGCCGGCATCGTAACTTGGATGCCGTCGTCTCCGTTAATAAATATGTACTTAAAGTATTCGGAAACGGCGTGAATAATATTACCGAAATTTATATAGCTTTCGAACGTTACCGATTTCTAAAAATTAAAATTATTTTATAATAATAAATCGGTATATATTGCGGTTATTAATTTCTAAATTACGGTTTTAATCGGATTACGTTCGAAATATCGAAACTTAATTTCGTTATTAATTAAGTTAATTAGAGAAATTACGTATATTAGATAATATAAAAATAAAAAAGGCATTAAAATACACAGAGTACCCGATTAAATATTAATCTTCTATTTTTATTTTATTTTATTACGAAAATCTTTTACGGAAGAATTCGGTATAAGAAAATTCGGCTTGTCGGCTTTATAATATTACTTCGCGTAATTAAAAAGCGGTTTATTATTATTTATATAATAAAATTAAACGAATAACTAGTTTCGAAATATTACTAAAACATCTACGATTATAATTGTTAGTTAGTAGAAGGTGCTAAACGTACCTTATATACGGAAAAGCTTCTTTTAATAAAAAGATATATATTCTATTAATAGGTTATATTAAATTAAGACGTATATAAAAAATACCCGTAATTAGTTAAATATAATAACATAATTAATATCTGTTATATATTTAATTTGGGTTATTATTAATTAATTAATTATTACTGAGATAATTTAAATTATATCTTAATAATAATTATTCGTATATTTTATTAATTTGTCGGCAATTAATACTTTCAGATGCCCGCGGCTAGTACGTCTAGGCTGTAAATGCTGCCTAGGATAACCTTTGTCCAGGAATTATCCTTTGTACAGTTAAACGTGTATATAAAGGCGATTGCCCCCAGATTTTTTCAGTTTTTCCTAAAATAATTATACGTATTTTGCCAGATTTTTATATTTGATTACTGTAACTATTAATATGGTAGCATTTTTTGGTTAATTAACAACCGTAACACGTTAAACGGAATAATTATTTATAAATTAAATTAATAAAAAAGGTACGAGATTTAAAAAGAAGTCGATTAGTTAATTTAAAAGAAAATAAACGGTTAACGATAGTAAATAAGTAATAGGAATATACCTTAAGGTAATTCCCTATAATCGAGTAAAGTAGTTTATTTAATAAAGGTTTCGTTTTTATACGGGATAAAAGATTTACGAATAATAATTTATTTCCTTTTTTTTTGGTTAAAAAAAACCTTTAAAACGAAAAATTTTACAGTAAGGGGGAAAAATAAAAGCTTACGATAAATATAGCGGTAGGAAAAAAACCTGCTTTCGAAATTTTTACGGAAAAAATTATATTGCCTTAATAACGATAACTAAAAAATCGATATAAAATTTTTATATAAAAATAATAACTTTAATTAAAATTAAACAAGTTTTATACGTCTTTGGGTATTAATTTAAATGGGATTAAGGAGGATGTTAAGGTACGAAAATATAGATATAAATCGGTCGAAAATAAAATTAAAGATTTGAAGTTTTAATAAAAAAAAAGATATAATAAAGAGAATAAATAATATCGTAAAGCGATTATTAAATATACCTTAATTCGGGGGCGTATTTTAATAAGAACCGTTTTAATTAAAGGCGATACGGAATTTACAAAGTGTAAGTATTTGTAAAAATACCCCATAAAACGTCCAAGAGACGGGAGGTTTATAAAAAGCTTTTATCGCCGTCGAGAGCGATATAAAAAAAATTAACCCCCTAAGAAAAGGCGAAACGTAGCTAAGGAAATAATTTACTAAAAAGCTTAATTCCCCGAAAAAAAAAAAAACCCAAAAGAAAAAATTACGTAAAGAAAAAAATGTAATACGTAGGAACCCCGATAATTCGGATAGGTTATTTTTAAATTCGTTTAAAGGTTTCCGAAAACGAAAAAACCGTTATAATAATTCCCTTAATATCTTTAGTAATTTTTAAAACTTTAATAATTTAAATAGTTTTAATAAATTAGGCGTTTGTTTAAAAGAAAAAGAGAAGAATTTTAAAAAGTTTAGTAATAATATAAAGTTACGTTAAAAACGGTTTAATTTTTTATTGGATAAGGAGAATTATTTAGCAGGTTAGGTTAATTAAAAGCTTTAAAATAACGTTTGAATATTTACCTTTAAAAAAATTAACTATAAGGACGGAATAAAGTTAAAATAATTTAATTAATTATATTTTGTAAAAGTTATTATTAGGATATGCAAAAAGGTACCGTTAAAATTAATTATAGGTATTAAGAAAGGAACGAAAATATTAAAGACTTTTAAGAAAATTTACGTAACTATAGGTAAAGCTAGGTAAAGGTCTTTTTAGAAAAAACTTAATAAAATTATATATAATAAAGAAAACCCTGTATAATTTATCATAAAATTTTAGAAATTATTACGAAAGGTTAAGAGTTATAATATAAAGTTTAAATTAAAGAAATAGATTATTATATTCCTTATTATTATAAAAAATTACGTTAGTAATTAGTATAAAATAATTTAATTAATGCTTAAATAAATTAATTATTTTTTCCAGTAGTTAATTAACGATTTTAATAACGAATTTTATAACCGCATTAATAAAAAAAAGAACGGGAAGTTTTATAACATTTAAAAAGGTAAGGGAAAAGGTAATAATAATAATAACAATTTCCGAGATAACAGGCCCGTATGGAATAAGAACGGAAAGCTATTTTGTTTTAACTGTGGCAAATATGGATATTTAACGAAGGATTGCTTTGAGCCGTAAAAGGAAAAAAACGGCAAAGGTAAAAAAGGAAAATGTGGCTAATATTAGGATAATAATAGATAAAATAATTAAAGTAACAATTTTCGTAACATTTATAACGGTAATAAAAATAAAAAGTAATTTATTTTTAACGGTTTAAAGGATTTATACTAATTAAATGGATGGATTTTTAACGTTTGCGTTAAAAAATAATAACTGGAGGATTTTATATAATAATACGATAAGATAATTTAAAAAGCAGCTTAAGGAGTTTTAATAGTTAAACGTTTTAAAGTCCGGGAAGTTTTAGTAAGTAAATATATTAAAGTTTAGGTAATTAATTATTTAAAACTATAAAAAAATAAACGTTTTAAAGGAATTATTATAAAAAGTATTATATTTTTATACGTTTATTCTTTTTGCGGAAATAACTTAAATAAGTTGCTTTAAAACTTAAAAATAAACGTTAATATTACGAATAATATTAATAATTTTAAAAAGAATATTATAATAAATATCAAATCTAAGGGAATCTAAATTATAAAAAATAAAGAACCCGTAATTGTTACTTTTATTAATATCGTTAAATAGCTTTTAAAACGGTATAATAATAAAAAACGAAATTATAATTAAATATACGTTATATATTAATAATTTCTTATTAAAAATGTTCTCAGGGAAAATACTTTACAAAAAAGGAAATTATTTAAATCGTAACATTTTAATAAGCCTTAATAAAATTTAGTGATTAACGATTAACGTTTTTCGGAAAGGATTTTTTTTATAGCTTTATAAGAAACCGGAACTTATTATTAAGGCCCCGGATTTAATAAACGATAAGAATTATTAATAAAAACACGTATTAAGGGAGGTATCCGGTAAGGAAAACGGCAATAACTTAATGGATAATTTAAAACGTATACTTTCGAACGCCTTTAAAAACGGGAAAATTTTAATAACGGACGAAATTATAAAGAAAATTATTTTTTAATATTATTATTTTTATTATCCTAATACCGAACGATGAATATAAACCATTAAAAAATCCACGGGGATAAATTTAAACCTTAACGATATAAAAAATATCTTTTATACGGCGTACGACGAAAAGAAAATACGGAAAATACCGTTTATGCAAGGTAAAATGCTATTAAGGTATCTAGCTATATAGCTGATCCGCTTACTATATACATACACAAAAGATAACACGATACGACCGGGGAGCACCCCTTTAAAAACCGTCCCTTCTTAGCTAAAGGCCGGAAAAACGCAATACGGGTTATGTAATACGGCAACTGACGATAAAATATACCCGATTAATTGATTAGTTCCTAACGCCCTTAATCGTAACTGGTTTTAAAGCCCTTAGCTACCCCTTAATTGTCGCCGATACGGTAGCAGAGCCGAAACCCTAATTGGTTTAGTTCCTTTTAAGCTGGCGTCACCTAAAGGAACGGTAGCCCAAGCTGGATTTAAACCAGTTATCTTTTAAAACTAACCGAAACAGGGTACCCAAGCCTGTCGCAATTGAAAAAGATACCTAGGTTCGCGACTACTAAGCTATTGGGCGAAAATACCGTTTATAAATTTTTAAAAATAAGGGAAATATATATAAAAAATTATTTAGTACGATATAAAGTTAGTTAAGTTTATTAATATTAAGAATAAAGGTTATTTTAATTTTTTTACAAATAACTTATTACGTTATAAAAAATATTATTCGTTTAAAAATAAAGACGAAATTTAATAAAGTTTATATACGTATATTATACGAATTATTAAACGTTTAAAAACGTTATTATTAAACGAAAAAAATAAACGTAAAAAAATACAGATCTTATATTTTAATAACGGCAAAAAGTTCGGTATAATAATAATTAAAAATTTTTGCGTTATAAAAAATATCGAATTAGTAATTTCCAACGTATATAACTAATATTAAAACGGAATTACAAAACGAGAAATATAATTTTTACAGGATAAAATATGTATAATTTTCGCGTAGATCAAAATTTTTATATACTTTTAAAATTTCGTAATAAAGGTAATAATATATATTATTAATAAAACAAACTAGTTTATAATAAAGGACGTAATATTAATCGAATATTTTAAAAACGTATTTAAACCGAATAAATTATATAAACCTAATAATAGTTATTTCCGAATTTTCGGTAACAGGTATATAATCTTAATTAATAAAAATTATCGGATTAAATTAAAAAATTAATAACCCGTAAAGTAAAAGGAATATTATCAAGTTATTAAAGGATATATAATTATAAGGTATAATTATTAAAAGGCGGTAAGTTATTTATAATACCGTATATTATTATTTAAGAAAATTTAAAAAAATTAAAAAAATTTCCTAACTTTAAAAATATTATCCGATTATTTTTATAACCCGTATAAAAATATTTAAAATACCGTTAGAAATAGGGCGTAAAAATAAAAAATAAGGACAATAACGTCGTTTTAAAAAACGATACGGACCAAAAAACTAAGTAGGTTAAACGTAAAAGGAGACGCCTGAAAAAGATTATCTTTAAGTTATATACCTTAAAAACCTTAAATAAAGTTTTAAAGTTAATTTAAAAGTTAAAATTAACTTTAACTTAAAAGGGCGAAAGCGAAAATAGCTTATATATTTTCTATTTTAATTTATTAACGTTAAATAACGATAAAAACCGTTTTAATAACTTTAAAAACGCCGATCAGGCTATCCGGAACGTTTACGAATACGAATAAGTAATTAACATATTAAATATTAACATTTATAAATTATTTATTGCCGTAAATAACGACCTATCCCTGAAAAAAGTTATAAAAAACCCAAAACAAAAAATATAGCTTAAAGTTATCTTTATAAAAATTAAAAAGAACTTTTTACGCAAAACCTTTAAATTTACGCTTTTGAATAAAGTTACTTAAAAGTACTTTATTAATATTAAATAAGTATTAAAAAAAAATATACGTTTATAAAAAAACTAGATAAGTACAAGCTACGTATTTACGTAAAAGAATTTATATAACGAAAAAAAATTAACTATAATAAAACCGTAATAAATACCGTAAAAGCAATATATTAAAGAATCTTAATAACGTTAACCGCTTTTTTAAAATAATATATACTTTAAATAAACTTTATTATTACGTACCTAAATAATAAATTAAAGGAAAATATTTATATAAAACAATTTTTTATATTAAAGAAATATTTTAATACGTATTTAAAACATAAAGAAATATATAAGTTTTTTTTAAAAAGGTTATTAAGTTAATAAACTTATTATATGGTTTAAAGCAAACCGAAGTTATTTAATAAAAGAAAATAAAAAAAATATTTACGAAATAAGGTTTTCGTTTATTAACTTTAAATAACGCGATATATTATAACCCTAAAATAGGAAACGTTATTATTTTATACGTAGATAGTTTTCTGTTTTTCGGCCTTAATAAATAAGGTTTTAAAAATATCGCCCAAAGGAATATTAAAAATGTCCCAGTTAAGAATTTAGGTAACGTAAATTAGTACTTAGGCGTTTGAATTATCCGTTTTTTATTAATAAAAGATATTAAGTTAAATTAATAGCAATATATTAAAAAATTATTAAAATTAGTTAGTTTAAACAAAATAAAAAAGGAACTTATATTATTTATTAAAGATTATTTAAAGTACGTTATAAAATATAATAACGTAATTAACAAAGAAAAAACGTTTAAATATATAAGTATAATAAGGAAATTCAACTTTTTAAATTGTATTAATAGATTAAATATAGCGTTTATAACGTTAATTTGGGTAAAGTTTATAAGTAACCCGTTATTTAAACCCCAGCAATATATTAAAAGACTGCCGAGATATTTAAACGGTATAGTAAATATATTTTTTCGGTACCGGAAATTATAAAAGAATTATTTATATTATAAGTATAATAATTTAAAGTTATTCGAAGTAATAAATATAAGCTTTATAAATAATTACGAATTAACAAAGTTTATAATAAGTTAACGTAGAACACCACCTCGCGAGCTACACCACTTTGCGAGCCGTTTTTTAGCACTTCGTAATAACTAATCTAAATAACTTAACTATAACATATCCATTTGATTCAAATCGACCGTATTCTTTGTCGCCGACCGTATCTATAGCTTTTTACCAAGTGTACGTATTATACAAGGTTTATTGCGGACGTATATTATTATTTCCCTTTTGCCAATCCGTATACGATTAATTAATCCCGAACGTGTCTAGGTTAATATTACCCTTATTTCGAAAATATTAAAAACGACCGACCGAAAATCGATTATCGATTAAATTCCCGACCCGTATATGTAAATTTTTTTATGCGGCTTTAATACGTAGAAAATATTCGCAAAATGGGAGGTTATAGGGCTTTGTTAAAAGATACGTTGTAAGGTTGCGGGGGTAAGGCTGTAAAGTTTGTTAAGGCGCGTCGGAGCGCGTTAAAAGGCGTATCGTAAAATTTGTCGGAACAGTAATTCGATTTACGTATATAAAATTGTTAAAACAAAGAATTCCAATTAAAAAGAACATTTACTATATACGATAAATAAGTTTTTTAACCGTTAAATAAGGTAGTAATAAAAACGCGTTGTTAATAGCTGTTAATAGTAACCGTCGTATACGAATTGGGAAAAAGGAATAGCAATATAACGTCCGTAATATGTTTTAATATAATGCGTGCATTTATTTAAAAGTTATAAATATTATTAACGAAAAGAAATATTGTCGATTGAATTAATTAAATATGTTATGGTTAAGTTATTTGGATTAGTTGTTGCAATATGTTAAAAAGCGGCTCGCGAGGTAGTTTAGTTTGCGAGCTGGTGTAATACGTTATATGTTTTTTATAATTAAAGTATTTATTTTATAGATTTTAAAGCTATAGGGTATTGTTATTAAATATATTACGAAAGTAGAATACGTAGGAACAGGAATAGCAGTTATAAAGGCAGCTGGGATTAGAAATTTCTTAATAAAATTAAGGCTTATATTTAAAGGTCCTATTTCTATCTTAAAAATTAATATAGGTACGTTTAAATAGGTAAAAGAAATATAAATAATACGAAAAAAGCGTTATATTCGAATCGAATATTATTACGTACGTTAAAACATCCGAAAAAAAAATATTAGTTTTTAATACGTAAAAAGTAAAGATAATTCTACTAACGGATTTATAAAACTATTTAATAATACAAACTTTAAACGGTTTATAATTACTTTAAATTTTAGGAAAATATAAAAAAAATTAGAAAATATTTAAGATTTAATTAAAGCAATTAGGAAAAAATGGTCCCGTTAAATTCCTTTTATACGGGAAAAAAGGCGTTCCTTTATTAAAACTTGTTTTTCGTTATTGAAAATAACGATTACGGTATTTTTTTTACGATTACCCGAAAGTATCCGTTTATTTATCAATTTCAGGCCTTTAATTTCTTATAAAATCATTTATTTATATATAGTTATAACCCTTTATGCTAATTTTTACTTAAAGGCGTTAATATCTTATATATAGTTTATAATTAATTAATATGCCTTAATTAACCGGAAAAAAACCTCTATTTAATAGCTTTTTATAAAAAGAAACTTAAAAAATAATAATTTTAATTACTTATTAATATTGCCGTTAGAAAATAAAACCGATTTTTAAAGCTATAAGATTTTTAACGTAACAGGTTAACGTATATAAAACGTTTTCCTATATTAACGCCTAACCTAATCCGAAACGTTTCGGAAAAAATAGGCCCCGTATTTCGGAATAATTACGAAAAAAGGGTAAAACGAAAAGGCCGGCCTTTTAATATAACGGTTAATTACGTAACCTTACTTTAAACAAGAATAACGGAGATAAAGGTTTAAATTTTATATAAATTAAAAATTTTGATAATTTTTTAATAGATTTTTTTAAAGTTTTAAATTTAATTTTAAGAGATTATGTAAATAAAGTTACTTAACGTAAGAAGACGTATTAGTAATTAGTGCTTTTAAGTACCTGCGGCTGGTATGTTTAAGCTGTAGATGCTGTTTAGGACAGCCTTTATCTAGGAACTATCCTTTGTATAGTTAAACGTATATGTAAGGGCGATTGCCCCTAGATGTTTTTAGTCTTTCTTAGAATAACTATGCGCACTTTGCCAGATTTCTGCATTTGATCACTGTGACTGCTGACATAATTATAATAAAAACGGTATTATTAATAATCCTAATTATTAATAACCAACTGAAAAACTAGGATGATTTTAAAGCGAATTATAAGTTAAAGTATACATTTTTAATATATAGGATTATAATGATTTTAACAAGTTATTTTCGTAACATATTAAAATAATAAAATCTGATATAATCTTATATCCGAAAAAGATTGTTTTATTTTTAAATACGTAGTAAAACCTTATTTTTTAAAGGAATTTTATTATTTTACAAAAATTAATTATTAGAATTAATTAATAAATACCTTCGGAATAATAAGCTAAAATAAATAAGATTACAAATAAAACTTTACGACATATATATACAAAAATTACAAATACGATATTTTCTAAAAATAATAATAATAACCTTATAAAAAAACTTTTAAATTTTTTTTTAGTAATTTAAAAAATAACGTACTATATAAACGAACTGTATATATAAGCGAATTGTACACTTTTTTTAACCTTTTAACTTTTTAACTTTAATTATTTATTTTTTCATAGCTATAATATAGAACGGCTTATAAAAAAACGTAAATTAATAGCAAATACGCTCGATTTAATATCGTTCTTAATTTGTAAAAATTAACGCCGACCTAAAAAAAATCAATTATTAAACGAATCTTTGACTTAAATACGTAAATATTTCCCGTCCGGTGTTAATATATTAAAAATATAGTAAATTTATTACTTACGTAACGTATTATAAAACGTATCGGGGTTAATTAAGTATTTAATTTTGTTAAACGGCAATATGAATTTAAAACGCATTGAAATTAAAGCATAAATTATTAACGGGTTTTATACGAGTATCTAAAACTATTTCGTAAATAATTTAAGTTTATTCGAGTTATAATTACGAAATACGGTATTATGGAAAAAGATATTTACAACTTTAACGAATGAAAACTTTTAATAAGTTTTTTTATAATAATAAATATGGTAATTATGAAGGTTAAAAAACGTAAAAAGTTTGTATAAACGTAATAAGGAAATAAGAAATAGATTACGGTAATATAAATTATTAATTTTTAAAGTTAGATTTTATTTCTATTTATTATTCTTACCGAGAAAAATTACCCCTTTTGCTAGTTTGTAAATAATTTACTTTTACGCAATTAAAACATTACTACAAACGAAAATAACTAAACGATAAATAAATTAAATTTAAAATAAATTAAATATTTCTATAAATATATTAAAACGCGTATTAAAAATTTAAAATATTTTTTATTTTTAATAATTACGAAAGTTATTATTCGATTAAATTCGAAATTTATTATAAAATTAATAATATTATTATATATTAAATACTTGTTTATTTTTTTAATAGGTGTTAATTTTTAAATATATATTATTTTTCCGTAGTAAAACGGATTTATTTACTATATATCGAAAGTTTTATATAACGTTACGTTATAAATATTATTAAAAAAGATTTTATCCTTAGTTTTTAAAACGCGTTTAAAACTGTTATAATAATCGATAATATTAAATTCGGATTTATTAAATTAAAATTTATTTTATTGGATTTTAATTATAGCTTTTTTAAGTTAAAAGTTTTAATTATATTTATATTAATCGTTTTTTACTTTTCTTTACTAATTCCGTTATTTCTTTACTTACGAAAACTTTTAAAAATATTATTAAAATGACTTACCAGGGACGTTATTTATAAAGGAAAATTAGAAATTACTAGGGTAACTTGCCGATATAGATATTTAAATCGGTTAATTTTTTATTAAAAAGCAACCTAAGACATTTATACGAAATCGTTTTTTTCGAAAGGAAAACGGTTATTGTCGTAAAACCAATTACGTTTTTAATAAACGCCGGAAAACTAAAAATAAACGTTTTTAAAAAAAAAAATATTTAATATAAAAAAGCATAGGTTTTTATAGTTACGAAAAAAAGTAATAATAAATAATTACAATTAATAACGTCCAAAAAAAGTCGTCGTACAAGGGTTCAAGTAAAGGAACGGAAATATAATATTTACGGCAAACCCGGATATAATACGCGTATTTATAAAAAAGATATAAAGGTATTTAACGATAAAAAATCCGATTAATGTAAATTAATTTAATATATTATGGTTAGTTAATTCGAATTTGCTATTGCGACATACTAAAAAGTATATAATTCGCTTATATATACAGCTCGCTTATATAATAGATTATCTATTTTTTAAAAAAAAATGATTTACGAAAATAATACATTAAATTAGCTAAATCCGGCAAGGTATATAATAATAAGTTTTTAATTAATATTTAATAAAGGTACCGTAAAAAGTAGAGGTAAACATTAAAATCGGTAATGGAATTAAAAAATAAATTATAAAACAATAAAAGATTATAATTTAAGTATAATAATATAATATTCCGACATCGAAAATAATAATTATAAAAATTTAAATAATTATAGCGTACTATACAAGTAAGCAGGATATATAAATAAACGGGATATATTTTAATATTTTATAAAAATAAATTTAAATAAGTTAATAGTATTATATTACATTTATTTAAATTAATTAAACCTTTTTATTAACCGTTTTTATAACTTTTTACAAGTATACGTATTATATCCGAGTTTGCCGTAAACGGCACATTTTCGTTCCTTAATTTTCACTTTTTTATAACGTTTTTTCTAGCCGTTATTAGCTATATATTTTTATTACCCCTTTTTTTCACCTTGAAAACTTTATCCCTGTTATATAATAAGTATTTTTCTTTTTTAAAAACGTTTATTTTTAATTTTCTAACGTTTGCTTAAGGTATGATTCGTTTCGTATAATTTAATATTTTCTTCTTAGAAAACACGGCTTTAAATAATAGGAATATATAACTTTTTATTATAAAATTAACTAATTTGAATATTTTCATCGGTAAATTAGCTTAATAATTTTTGATTTTTTTTTAAATAAATATGGCTTTTAGTTTATTACTTTACAGATATTTTTATAGGTTTTTATAAAGGGGCAAATAAAACAGGCGGAAATTAACAGGAAAACGATCGACGTAAGTATAATTAGAAAAATTTCAAACTTGGAAAAAAAGTTATTAAAATCGAACAAAATAAAATTAGCTTTCGTAAAGTTAGACTTAACATTATTTGATATTATAGTAATTTAAATTACGTCGTAAAAAGCCAGCAAAAAAAATTTCTTTAGTAATATAAATATAATAATATCGTATTAAATTTTGGATATACGGAAATAAACATATTTGCAAATAAAAAATAAAATACGGTTAGAAATTAAAGCCGATACGAAAAATACGCGGGTACATAAAATGTAATAACGTTATAATTTACGTAATATTTTTCGAATTTTATTCAATAATAACATTCGTAACCGTTAAAAATAAAAAACGTTTCGAGGTTTCCGTAAAGGTTCGAATATATTTATTAAAATATTAAATCTATCTTAAATTTAATTTATATATTATCCAGTTATTATGATTTAATATAAATTTTTCATTTATTATTAATAACAAATTCTCGAATATTAAATGTTAGAATAATTTTTCAATATTATAATAATAAATAATAATATAACTTAGCTTTAAAAATAAATAACTTACATAATTATAATTTAATGTTTAATCTTTAAGTATATTTATTTAAACTTTTTACGTTTTTCGATATTAATAATTATAATATCCGTTATTATAAAAGCTATATTAAAATTTTAATTTCGTTAACGTCCCGGATAAACTTACTTAATAAACAAATTTACGGGACAGTTTTTAATACATTGTAATAACCTAATTATAATTAACTATTCTTAAGAATAATAATATAAAACGGCTTATAAAAAAATACACTTAACTATTGAAATTAAGAACGAAATCTGATACTATATTATATAACACTTAATCTTATTTATAAAATCGCTTATTTTACTTTATACGTACGATATATTAAACAATCCTCTAAAATCGATATTACTATTAATTTGCAAAATTTAAAGCCGATGGAATAATAATCTATTATTAATCGAATTTTTAAGTTGAATACGCGAACGCTCTTTATCCGGCATTAATATATTAAAAATATAATAAATTTGCTATTTACGTAACGTAAGACGGAATACATAATGGTTAAATAAATATCTAAGTTTATTAAACAGCAATAAAAATTTAAAACATGTTTAAATCGAAAAATATATTTTTAAAAGATTTTATACGAAAATCCTACAATATTTCGTAAATAATTTAAATTTATTCGAATTATAATCGTAACATACGATATTGTAAATTTTTTTTATAATTTCAATAAAATAAAGTTTTTAATAAAACTTTTTATAAGAGCCGACATAATTAGTATTAATATTAAAAAACGTAAAAAATTTAAATGAACGTATTAAAAATCGAAAATAATTTATAATAATATAAATTATTGATTTTTAAAATTTAACGTTATTTTTATTTATTATTCTTACCGGGAAAAATTACCTTTTTCGCTAATTCGCCGATAACTCACTTTTACTCGATTAAAAAATTACTATACACGAAAACGGTTAAATAATAAATAAACTCACTTTAAAAAAATTTAAATATCTCGACAAATATATTTAAATACGTATTAAAAATTCGAAACTCTTTTTTATTCTTCACGCTTACGAAATTTACTATTCGATCGAATTCGAAAATTATTATAAAATTAATAATAATATTACATTTTATATACTTATTTATTTGTATCGGCTTTAAGTTTTTAACGTACTTTATTTTTCTATATTAAAACGTGTTTATATATAATATATTAAAAATTTTATATAACGTTACGTTACTTATAATACGAATGAAAATTTTATTATCGGTTTTTGCAACGCGTTTAAAATTACTATAACGTCTAATAATATTAAATCCGGATTCGTAAAAATTAATTTTATTTTATTCGATCTTAATAACATTTTTTCCCAATTCGAAATTCCTTTAGTTATACTTATACTAACCGTCTCCCTGTTAACTTCCGCCGGTTTTATTTTTCTGCTTATAAAAAACCTTAAAAATATTAGTAAAATAATAAAACAAAACCTTTATTTATGAAAAAAAGTAAAAAATTATTAAGATAACTTGCCGACAAAAATATTTAAATATTTTAATTTTGTAACAAAAAGTTATATATTACTATTACATAAATTCGATTTTCTTCGGAAAAAAACCTTAAGTTATGCGGAACGAATTATATTCTTAATAAACGTCGTAAAACTTACAACGTATATCTTTATAAAAGGAATATGTACTATAAAAAATAAAAGTTTTTATAACTAAAAAGAGTAATAATAAAGAATCGCAGTTAAATGAAACTAAAAATACACGTTATAAAAGAAGTTAAACGAAAAAATAGAAATATAATATTTACGGCAAACCCGGAAATAATATACGTACATATAAGAAAATTATAAAAATGTTAAACGATTGAAAATTTAATTAATTTAAATTAAATTAAGTTTATTATCGCGAAATATTAAAAACCATCCAGTAAACTTATCTATCTCGTAAATTTATCCGGGATATTAATATTATAAATTTTTTTTTATAATATCGTATATCGTAATTATAACCCGAATACATGCGAATGATTTACGAAAGACTTTGTAAATTTTTATATAAGACTTATTAATAATTAATTTTTAAATTTAAATATATTTAGAATTCTTTATCTATTTAATAAAGTTTAACACCTAATTAACTTTAACGCGTTTCGTAACCTATTAAACTAATAGTATATTAATTATATTTTCAAGGTAATACAGCCGGATAAGAAATATTTACATATTTAAATTAAGGATTAAGTCGATAATCTTAAAAGAATATAGAGCTTATAAGGCTGCGGCTAGTAACCGACCAGCCGCTAAACTACTTACCCGTATAGATGTAGCATTTAATAATTAATAAAAACGCTAAAGAAAAATAACGTAATATATTCACTTTTTAAAATTCTCATTAAAATTAATCGGTAATCACCTTACTTTAATTTATAACTATCTGTTATCTTATAATTTCTTTCATTTTCTATAAAAAATACCATAATAACTATTAAAAATAAAATACGTAAATTACGAAACGAACTTAAACTACTAAACGTTAACCTAATTAACTAACGATCGGTTACGATATAAAAATATACAAAAATGCTAATAGGGGAAAATTAACAAATAAAAAATAACGTTCCTTAAAAAATACAAATCCTCTTATATATATAATAAAAACGTATTACGATAATAACGGTTAAAAAACGAACGTAACCCAGTTATTATATTCCGAAATTTGAAAACTAAAAAAATTTAAACGCTGTAATTATAATTAAATCTAGGAAATTATTTGTTAATAAAATAAATAATATTCGAAACTTTTCTAATAATCACCTAAATAATAAAAAATAATATATATTAAAAGAGCAATATTTTATAAATTAATCGATACGCAAGCTTAAAAACTTAAAAACGATAAACGGGTACCGTATTATAATTACCCGAAATTTATCGAACGTACGTTAATTAAAAGAATTTAAATAAAAACGGTAATCGTAATTAACGTTAAACGGCTTAAATAGAATAGTACTACCTATATTTAATAAGCTATAAAGAATATAGACGCTTTTATTACAAATATTTAATAATTATAATATATTACGTTTAATTACTTTAATTACGAAAAAAGAATTTATAATTTGTTATTAAAAAGTATTATTTAAACGTTAATTTCTTTAAGCGGGAATACCGAAAATATTTTATGGAATTATAATAACATACCAATTAATTACCGTTAAATTTTAATGATAAATAAAAACTTATAAACGCTTTTAATACGGAAAATAACCGGAATAATAAAGGTTTCCTATTTAATTACCATTATAAATTAAAACAAAATTAAAAAGCGTTTTACTAAGTAAAAATATTAAATTAAACTAAACAAATAACGTAATAAATAAAATAAATTATTACTAAAACACTTAAAAACCCAATAAAAAACTATCGTAATTCGCTAAAAATACAAACCGGAATAAACAGTCTTATTTCAACGATTTTAGAAAAAAAACTTTTAGAAATCAAAACTAATTAAAGGTACTACATATATATAATAAGGAGAGTAAACGCTTTTATATCGGGAAATTAAATAACCGTTAATATAACTTTATCCGAAATAAATATATATAATTTAACATATCTAACCTATATATAATATAGTATAAATTTTACGGTGATAAAAAATTATAAAAACGTAAATTATAAAACGATAACTATAATACAAGCTTTATTAATTTAACCGTACGGAAATTAGCCGCTAAAAACGGTATAAAACATTATAATATATGATAATATATCCACTTTTTCTCTAAATATAACTCCCTTAAGAAACCGGAATAAGTATTTACGTTTAATTTATTTCGATTAAGGATTAGAGAATAATCGAAATAAAACCGCGTTTTAAAAGAAAATATTAGGATTTAGTACGTTGGTAAGTACTATAGTTAGTTAGCCCGCATAACGCTTACCCGAACGCGTCTTAAATAGGTCCAGCGCACCCACCTTTTTAACTAACCTTTTACACTTGAAATAAATATATTTTAAACATAATTAAGTAATATACATATCTTAATACTAATAACAGTTAAATTAATACCGTAAATCCCGATATAATAACATCTTTTAATTCTTTTAAAAAAATCGTAATAAAAACTTTTCTGTTTCTATTATTTTGTAATATATCGCTACGAAATTATGATTAATGGGTTACGAAATCTTAATTAACCGGCTTAAAATTAAAGTAATTGGCAGTAATTACGAAAACGAATTTATTCGGCTAAATATATATTAAATAATAAAGTTTTATCAAAACGATAAATTAATACCCTTAGATAAGTTTCGCGTCGTTTAGTACAAGGAAACCTTAGGACCTTAAAACACCTTTACGGACTTATCAAAATCCTATTTTAATATAAAACGCCTTTTTGCGGAAACAAAATATTTACGCAAACAAATCGAATTATTAACTAACAAAGTAATTATTAAACGAAAATAACGTTAATTAACTAAATAAAATTAACGGGCCCTAAAGGAACAATTCCAAAGAACCCATATTATAAGCAACCTATACAAAAATAAATCCAAACGCTTTAAAATGATACTGGCGAAAAAAATCAACTCCTATCCCAGCAGTAACCCGTTAATAAAACCGGAACTATCAAAACCAACTAAAATATCCAATAAAAGCTTCAGAATTATTATCAAAAGCCCAGAATACAGTAAAAAAACCCCCTCCCCAAAAAAAGCAAAAAAAAAAAAAACAGTTTCCCTCCTAAAAAATCCCACGGATCCTTAGCGGAACCTAACTACAAACGGCCCACAAATAAAAACGTTATCGTTATTCTTATCAAAACGGTCTCTATCACCACCCCCTTCGCCCTCGTTACGAAACAACGGTAAATGCAACGGCGGAAAATGCGGTAACGGTAAAAAAAGCAGTAATAACTCCTTTTTATCGTTTAACTCCTCGTCATCGTCTTCGGATTCAAACTCGGACTCGGACTCGAACTTAAAAAGCAATTCAAGCATTTCGAATAACGATAATCGAAAGAAACGTTACTACAGTCGTAACAAAAAAAAAAACGAAAAAAAAAAAAAAAAAAAATCCAAAAAAAGGACTCCGCTCTCCGTTAAAAACGCTTCGATTTCGCCCTAAACAAAGAAAATCACTTAAAAGTTTTTAGAAATTAAGAACATTTAAAAAACGCCTTAAACTTCGCACTTAAAAAAATAAACTATAAAAAAGGAATAAAGCTTTCCACCCTTAATAAATTACATCTAACAAAAGTAATTACTAAAATAATACGTCAGGCGCCCTTAAAACTCATTACCGAAATTAAAAAAAATTCGAAAATATTAAAAACCTTCCGTAAAACTTACGTTCGGCTTAAAAAGGCCTATCAGCGCTTTTTCTGGAAAAACCTAAACTAATACCGTTATAACGGCAAAAATCTAATCGCCTTTACTATAAAATTTCAAAAATTAATCCGCAAAATTAAAGAATACGGTATAAAGCTTAAAAAAGGATTAACAGATTACTATATTCTTAACTGCCGTTAAAAATAAAGCAAGTAATTAATATCGAATAATAAACTTTATACTCCGCAAAACTAATTACATAATCTACCGTCTAATAAATAACTTTAACAGTAAATTCTACTATCAAATAAAAATGGCTAAAAACAATAAAAACGGCAATAATAAAGCTGAAAACCAAAGTTATAATACCTAAAATAATAACAATAATAATAAAAAGAAAAACAACGGTAATAAGCCTTTATAAAACGCTAAAGGCAAACCCCTTTGGTAGAATTATAGGAAATATAATCACTTAACTAAAAATTACCGAAAACTAAAAAAAAAAAAGAAAACAAGAATAACTAACAAAACGGTTAACGCAATAACGGATAAAACGGTAATAACGGCAAATCCAACAACAATAATAATAATAACAACAATAACGCCAACGGTTAATAAGGTCTATTAAAAGCGCATTTCATCCTAAACGGCCTTAAAAATCTATATAATTAACCTTCCAAAAAATACCAAACTAAATATACCGTAAAAAATTATTCAAAAGGGAATAAAAAAAATCATAAAGCTATTTAACCACACTATAAAAAACGCTAAACGCACCACGTAAGAAAACAACGCTTTAAAAAACGCCGCCACCTCTATTCGAAAAAATAACGCATAAAACCCTAAAAGGCCCAAATTTAAAAGTACTCATACCACGCTTAAAGGCAAATATAAAATTAACCACGGAAAGCTCTAGCGAAAAATCTAAAAACGAATATATACGAAATAAACCCCGAATCTTAATTCTTTAGTTACATAATATACATAAGGAAAACCGCAACAGAATATTATAAAATTCGGAAGCTAACGTATTTATTATAAACAACGCTAAAAATTATTTCCCAAAACAATTATTAAACATACGGAACAAAAAATTTATAATTATTACTAAAAAAAATCAGTCCAAATCAAAATAATTAAGATAGTTAATTAAAACCTTAAGAAAACTAAAAACGAATACAACTTAATCGCCCTGTAATATACATTATACATACCTACTTTCCCGTTACGAATCTTCTTTAGAAAAATCACCTTAACCGAAATTACTTAATTAATAATAACGGTACGGAATTAACCATAATAAAGGTCCTTAAAAATAACTTTTTACTTTAAACGTATAAACGAAAAAAACCTTTTATAAATGGTCTAACTAACAAAACCTAATAAAAATACGCGCTAGAATTAGTATAAAGTAAAATAAACGAAATACTAAAAACTCTATAAACCTCTACTATTAACAGAAAAGTTTTAATAATAAAAGCAATACTAAAAAGGCTCGTTTTCTAATATCGCCGTCTATACCATCCTAATAACAAATAACTAAAATAAATTATCAAAATAACTACAAATATTAACCTAAACGAGATAAACGTCGAATTAATTATTTATAAAACTTATAATCTCGTTAAAATTACCAAGATACCCTTAAAAAACCCGTAGGAACCAAAAATATACGTTAAGAAGTTATTTTAATATAACGTAAAACAAATTAAACCTGTTACTATCGACAGCAACGCGTATTATAATCTAATTATAAACGACATTAACCGTTACCGTACTTTTAAAATGTATAAAACTAAAAACGAAATATAATAATACTTTTATTTATATATAACGAATATAAAAACCAAACTAACCTTAAATAACAAAACAATTAAAATTTTCCGTATTAATAAAAAAGATTCGGAATAAATTTATTTAAAACCATTTACAATACCGAAAAAATCGAATTAATTAACTTTAATCTCTATAATTAATACCAAAACGATATCCCGGAACGAAATATACAAATCGTTTAAAATAACGCCCGCGTTACGGTTATCTAAATACGTATTTTAACCTATTTTTAAAATTACGTTATAAAAATAACAACCTATACGTTAAATCGTACTAAATAATGTACAGTTAACTATATTACCTTATAAAAATATTATAATCGGGCGTTAAATAATAAAAATAAATAAGCAAACCGGATAACGTATACTTACGTATTATCGGCAACCGCTATACGGTTTTAATTAACGAAAATTATCGAATTAAAACAAAAAAAATTAAAAGTACGAAATATTAAAGGCTTATTTTTAAACTATTAAGATATTTATAATTATAAAATCTAATTACTAAAAAACGGTTACTTTCTAATTACACCGTATATACGAATTTACGAAGAAACAGGTGCGATAAATAAAAGAAATAAATTACCTAACCCGAAAAACGTTATAAAGTTATTACCTCCTTATATATAACGTAAACTTTACTATCGACCCCGACAAAAAAACGTTGATATTTATAACCACGATAATAATGTCGTATTAAACGATTAAACGGATAACAAAACGAAAACCGTAAAACAGAAACGAAATAAACCGAAAAAGGTTAAACTCGAATTATATATATATAAAGTACCTAACGAAAACCTCGAGATTATAATAGCCTTAACTTAAAAAAGCATTAATCCTTATCCGAGCGTTTATAACTTTAATTTTTTTAACAAATCGGAAAATAATTTTTACAAAAATCTAAATAACCGTAATATAATCCAATAAATTTACGAATAAATATACGTCCGTACCATATTTAATAA
The DNA here is from genome assembly GCA_004155055.1 of Monosporascus sp. CRB-8-3. NCBI lineage: Eukaryota > Fungi > Ascomycota > Sordariomycetes > Xylariales > Monosporascus > Monosporascus sp. CRB-8-3. Next base: position 65,442 of record QJNZ01000413.1, read on the forward strand.
TAATATTTACCGCTTATTTAACGTAAATGGTAACGGGCCTAATTTTAAGGAAACTATAGCTAGCCCTAAGTAAGATATATAACTTAAAGCTATTTATAAAAAAATTAAAAAAAAAACCTATAACGGGAAACTTTTACCTTTAAATTAATAACTAAAGCGATTAAAAGCTACTTAATAAATGCTAAATAAATCCTAAAAAAAAAATTTACGTTAACAAACGAATTAAAAAAATATAAAACTTGTATTAATATACGTAATTTTATCTAACGAAAAGGAATCGATTATAACGAAATCTTTATAATTACCGAACGTGCGATATATTAACGAATCCTTATAACAATCGTAATATTTATAAAATAATACATTTAATAAATCGATTTAATCCTTATATATTTAAATAACAACTTAAAAAAATAAATTTTTATGCCAGGTCGTTAGGTTTAAGCCGTATTATCCAGGTTAAGCTAAAAATACGAAATAATTATACCAATAATGAATACGATAAATACTTTACCTAATATCTTTAAATACGGTAATTATTAATAGTTTTTACGGTAACGATAAATTATATTTCGGTTACGAAAAGCCTTATTCCGAAACCAATTATTACGTAATGCCGATAAACTTCGACTTTAATAAACTTTATGTCCTTTAATTAATTTAATAAAGGGAATCTTAAATAATAACTTAAAAGATATTAAGTTTTTCGCGGTAAACCTTAACTCCGTATAAAATGGCTACTTTACGACTTTTCGCCAGTTTTATAACTTTTTAATCTGGATTAATTTTAAAGTATTTTCTTAAACTTTTATTAGTAATTAAAATAACCTAAATATATCGGCCATATCCGAATATAAAGTCCTAATATTCCGTATTTCCGGAATTTTAACGGTAATAATTTCGATTAAGTTATCCGATTTAAATAAAATAATCGGCCGAACAAAATATATTAATACCTTTATCGATATTAATAACCTTTTTAAAAAAAAATCGGGTTTTATTTTTAATTTTCGGATACGATTTAATTTAAAAGGGCGGAAATAATTAATTTTTACATAAATTTATGCCAAAAAATATCCGGCTTATAAAAGAATTAATGGTAAAATTTGAAAATAACGATAACGGGTTTAAAAACGTTAAAGTTTAATTTTTAGATCGATATAAGGAAAATTACGAGCGATAGTTTATCCGGTTATTCCGGATTGCGAAAACCGTCCAGAATTCCGTTAAGAATAATTGTTAATAAGGGCATAACTGGGTAATTTAAAGTTACCTTAAAGTAAGACGCCTATAAGAAGGTTAGGGTTTGGTAAAGTTTAGCAACCGATAGTATAATCTATTTATTTGTTTAAGTTGGTTTTACGGTTACGTTTCCTTTAGGGAGAAAAATAAATTTTTAAAAAATTCTTTCCTATATTACAGGAATATTTCGATATATATCTAGATAAAAGATAATATTTTAATTTTGAACTTGAAAAAATTATTAAACTAATAAACCCTTTATACGGATTAAAGCAAGCCGGTACCGTATAATAAAAAAAAATCCGAATAATATTCGATAAATACAGCTTTAAATTATTGTTATCCGACGATACGATATACTTTAACGCGAAAACCTGCCATATAATCGTTTTCTACGTCGATAATTTTTTTTTTTCGTTTAAATAAGGTACGTCTAAAGGTTATAGCAGACGCTATCGCCGGTAACGTTTTAATAAACAATTTCGGCACGGTAAATTAATACCTCGATATATATATCGTTCGATTATCCGAGATAAACGACGTCCGCTTTAATTAGGAATAATATACTAATAAAACGTTAACAAACTTAGGTATTAATAATATAAAAGTAAAACCGATATTTTTCGCTAAGGAATATTTAAGTTACGTAATACGTTATAAAAACAAAATTAATAAACAAGATATTTTTAATTACGTTAACTTTATAAACAAATTTAATTTTTCTAGTTATATAATTAAATTAAATATAACGATTATAACGTTTACCTAGACGCGGTTTATAAGCAACTTGTCCTTTAAATATCGAAAATATATCAAACGCCTTTTAAGACATTTAAAAAAAACCTTAAAATTATTTATTTAATATCGGAAGTTAAACGAAAAATATTATTATCACGCCTATAACAAATTAAGGTTATTTATAATAATTAATATAAATTTTATAAATAACCTCGATATAACGAAATTTATTATTAGTTACGTTTTATTTATAATAAAAGGCCCAGTAATATAAATATTAAAACGATAGTAAATTATTATAAAATATATTTCGGAAGTTAAATACGTAACATTAAATGCCGCAATTACCGAAATAACAAACGTACGGATTTTCCTCGAAAGACTTAGGCTAATCCTTAAAAACCTTATTACCGTTTTTAAAAATAATAACGGTGCAAAAGAAATAAGCTAAAAAAGCGCCATATTACGAAAAAAAGATATATACGTATTTAATATTATTATATACGTTAAAAAATCTAAAAAAAAAGGAATAAAAGTTTAATATATTAAAAACGCAAAAAGCCTTATGAACGGATTTATTAAATTACTTGATAACATAATATATAATAAATTTGTTACCAATTTAAATTTTAAAAACATTTAAATAATACTTAAAATTTGGTTAACATAATTAACAAAAAAAATAATCACGTTAGATTCCCTTTATACGGAAAAAAGGTCGTTCCCTTATTAAAACTTATTTTTCGTTATTAAAAATGACAACCGTACTATTTTTTTTACGATTACCCGAAAATATCCGCTTACCTATTAATTTTAAAACTTTAATCTTTTATAAAATTAATTATTTATATATACCCATAACCTTTTACGTTAATTTTTACTTAAAAGCGTTAATATTTTATATATAACTTACAATTAATTAATATCCCTTAATTAACCGGAAAAAAACCTTTATGTAATAACCTTTTCAAAAGGGGAATTTCAAAAGCAGCGATTTTAATTATTTATTAATATTACCGTTAAAAAATAAAACCGATTGTTAAAGTTATAAATCTTTTAATGCAGTAAATTAAGATATATAAATTGTTTTTCCATATTAACGCCCAGCTTAGTCCGAAACGTTCCGGGAAAAATAAGTCTTACAGCCCGGTACGGTTATAACGAAACAGTAAATTAAAAAAGCCGGCTACTAAATATAATAAGTTAATATAACGCATATTTTAACATTTACGTAAAAGTTAACGATTTAATTTTATGCTAAATAAATTATTTATTATAATTATTTATTAGTTTTTATTAGTTTTTATTAGTTTTTATTAGTTTTTATTAGTTTTTATTAGTTTTTATTAGTTTTTATTAGTTTTTTATCGCTTCTGTATACAAGAATTAAAATTTAATTTCCAAACATTTTAATTAATATTATTCTTGAAATTTTCGAATGTATATATAACGTAAAAAGACGTATTAAGACTTGGTACGTTAATATATATTATGGTTAATTAGTCCGTATAACGCTTACCTAAACGCGTTTTAAATAAATCCGGCGTACTTATCTTTTTAGCTAAATTTTTACATTTAAAATAAATATATTTTAAACATAACTAAATAATGCATACATCTTAATACTAATAATAGTCGGATTAGTACCGCGAATCTCGATAGGAAAATATTTGTAAAAAATATCCTAAAAATATACTTATTAAAATAAAGATAAGTATAAAATATAAATTAATATAATAAATAAAAACTGAATTAAAAAACGTAACTATTATTTAATTCCTATAAATATCCTAAGCTTTATTAATATTAACAGCTTTTATAATAAATATTAACACATTTACAACATTTATAGAAATATAACAAATAATAATAAAATCGAATAGGAATTTAAATGAATTTATTGCGCAGTATATTATAACTAGAAAGTATTTATTTTATTTTTATCCCGTTTCGGAATATATAAATTAGTAATAATACAGCAAATATTTATATATTAATAATTTTATAAACCAATATAAAAACATTAATAAATTACTAATTATAAATCTAAGTTTTTAAATTAACAAACGTATATTATGAATTTAATAAATTTAATAGATAAAGTAAGTATCTTTAAATTTACGGGACAAACTTCTTAAAATATAAAAAACCTAGTAATATATCTAAAGAAATTCCGGTAAATATATTATAAAAAATTAAAAAGAATTACTTAATTACTAAAAACGGAAGATATCATAAATTTAATTATACGAAAAACGCCTTTATTCGGTTAGATGTATCTTATTTCGAAAGTTTGATAGAATATATTCGAGAAATATATTTAAAAAACCCTAAAAACAAAATAGGTTATTTAAAACTAAATATTAAGGTACCGATATTATTCGAAGTTAAAAAAAGAGCAGTTTCTGATTATACGCTAATTATAAAAATTGAAATCGGGTAACAGTAAAAAACCGAGTACTTGTATTTATAATTTTAAAACCTATAAACCAATTAAAATTAATTAAGACATTTTTTTAAAAATTAATTTTAGAAATATATATTACAGCGTTAAAATTAACAAAGGCGATAAATAAAAAACAGTTTTTTTAACTAGATAACGGCTAGTTCGAATATACGGTTATACCGTTTAACTTTATTATCGTACGGATTAAATTTTAAGTTTATATATATATAGAGCGTTAATTAGACGAATAAATTATATTTATAATATATTTAGATAGTATAATAATTTATTTAAATAATCAAAAAATACGAAATATTTTTAATTAATTTATAAACGGTTAATATAATTTTAATTATTGGTTAAATTATTTAAGTACACCTCGTATTATAAAATAGTTTAAGATTTATAGTTAATACCGATAATTTAAAAATAAATCTCTAACGGGTCGACGTTATTAAAATCTAGTCAAAACCGGGAATCTATCCGTAATATCTAGCTTTTCTTAGAATTTATAGAGTTTTATCGGAAGTTTATCGCCTAATATTCGCGTATTACCGAACCTATGATTAAATTAATAAAAAGTATATAATATAAAGAAAAAAGAATAAAATTCTATTAATTTTTAATAAACCAAGAAAATATTCCGTAAATTAAAAAATACCAAAGTTAAAATAAATATTTTTATAAAGGTTATATCGAGAATTCTGATATAAAAATATAAAGAATATTAATATTTAGTTGTATATTAATTAGGGAAACTTGATCTAGCTGAAAAACGATAAATTATAAAAAGTTTAAAATATTAATAATAATATTGAAAAAATCGCTAAAACGATATTACGACAAATTTACCGCCCTTTTTAATTTAACTTTAAAATCTAATATTAACCTAATACCGCCAACCCGGTAAACGGGTAATTAAAACGTTTAAATTACATTGTATAATAAATTATATATAAAAATATAATATTTATATTATTATAACGTACTATATAAGCTTGCGAGCTAAACAAGCTCGCAAGCCGTTTTTTGGCATTTCTTAATAACAAATTCGAATTAATTAACTATAATAAATTAAATTAATTAAAATTAATCGGATTTTTTTTCGTTAAACGTCTTTACAGCTTTTTTATAAATACGCGTATTATATCCGGGCTTGCCGTAAACGTTATATTTCCGTTCTTTTATTTTAACACTTTTACAACAAGTATTTTTAACGAATATTAACTGTATTTTTTACCACCTTTTTCTTTTTCGGCTAAAAGAATTTATCCCTTTTATATAATAAATATCCCTCTTTTTTAAAGACGTTTATTTTTAATTTTTCGACGTTTACTTAAAATATAATTCGTTTTGCGTAATTAAGTAATGTTTTTTCGAAAAAAAATAATTTCGTATAAAAATAACAAATTATTTTTTATCAAAAGATTCGCCGATTTAATAATTTTTATCAGCAAATTACCCTAATACTTTCTAATCCTTTTTTATAAACAACATCCTTATTTTATTACTTCCTTAATATTTCTAAAAATTTTCGTAAACGGGAAACGAATAAAATTAACGGAAATTAACGGGAAAACGGTTAACGTAAATATAATTAAAAAAATTTTAAATTCGGAAAAAACGTAATTAAAATCGAATAAAATAAAATTAATTTTCGCAAATCCGGATTTAATATTATCGGACGTTATAATAACTTTAAACGTATTATAAAAACCGGCAAAAAAATCTTTTTTGGCGATATAAATATAATAACGTCGTATTAAACTTTCGATATATAACAAATAAATGCGTTTTTAAAAAATAACAAAATACGTTAAAAAATTAAAACTTATACGAAAAATACGTAAATATACAAAATATAATAATATCGTAATTAACGTAATATTTTTCGAATTTTATCAAATAATAACTTTCGTAACCGTCGAAAATAAAAAAACGTTTCGATTTTCTTGTACGCGTTCGAATATATTAATCGAAATATTAAATTTATTTTAAACTTAATTCGTTCATTATTTAACTATTATTACTTAATATAATTTTTTAATCGGTTATTAATAATAAATTATTATAAAATTAAAATCCAAAATAATTTTTCCTTATTATAATAATAAATAACGGTATAACTTAATTTTAAAAATTAACAATTTAAATAATTATAATTAATTCTTTATTCCTTTATTAAGCTTATTTAAATTTTCTATATTTTTTAACATTAGTAATTACTATATCCGTTATTATAAAAAACTCTGTTAAAAATCTAGTTTTGTCGAAGTTATAAATATCCTTTTTTATAATACCGTATTTTACGATAATAACTTAAATAAACTTAAACCATTTGCGAAATATTTTTAAATTTTCGTATAATACCTTTAAATAATCGATTTTTCGATTTAAACACGTTTCGAATTTTTTTTGCCGTTTAACAAAATTAAATACCTAATTAATCTTAACGCGTTCCGTAATACGTTACGCAAATAACAAATTCGCCATATTTTCAACGTATTAACGCCGGATAAAAAACGCTTACGTATTTAAATTAAAAATTTGTTTAATAATAAATTTCTTTTCGGTCGGCATTAATTTTCGCAAATAAAAAATAATATCGGTTCGGGTATATAGACCGTAATATTAAGCTTTCAAAATAAATTCGGAAACGTTATATATAAAATATAACTTTTTAAAGTTAAACTTTAGGTTTTATATTTTAGCTTAAATAACTAAATTCATCTTAAATTCTTTTATAAAACGTTCTATATTATAAATATTAAAAAATTAACGATTAAAGTTAAGTAATTAAAATATTAATAAAAACGGCTCGCGAACTTATTTAGCTCGCAAGCTTGTATAGTACGTTAAAAAAAGTAAACTTATAGATAATATATCGAAAAACGTATAGTAAACTGTCGTAAATAAATAACGTAATTTAAAATATTATAAAAAAAATACAAGATTTTATAAAAGCGGCATAAAATTCGCTTATAGTAAAATTTCGAGATAACTCCGGCATAATAAAACATTAAATAAATACTATTTACTGAAAAAACGGAAAGTCTTTCACTATATAATTATAAAAAAAAATTATGTTTACTATATTTACCGTTTTCGTATAGAAATATAAATAAAAATTATAATATTAACACGATCGGCGGTTAAATAATAACGGCTATAAATTATAACTATATTACGCTAGGATTTTAAAAGATTTAAAAAAAACTAATATTAACATTATTATTAATAACTGATACGTTTTAAGTTCCTTAACGCAAAAGTTAATTAAAACCGAAACTGCATTAGAATCGAAAGTTTCCCGATAATTTCATAATTAATTTCGAAAGTTACTAATTTAAAGGTTAAATAATATAGAAGTGATAAAAATAACCAAATATTAAATGAAAAAAGAGGATTTCTTAAATTTAAAAAAACTTTATAATATCGAAATAAATTCGCAATCGCGTTAGAAGGCGCTTTATGAAAATAAATAAATAATTAATACTATTATAACTTAAAAACAAAATATGTAAAATACAGTTGTATATTAAAACATGTGATAAAATAGGTCTATTAACAATGTAATAAATAATATTTGCCAATATATTAAATATTACTCGAATTATTAAAATACGATAAAATTATATTATAAACTATATAAATAGTTATAATCTTTATTAATACCTAAATAACCCCTTTAAGAAATTAGGTTGAAGTTTATTATAAAACTTTTTAAAAATCTAAATTTAAACGGGTTAAAATATAACGTAATGTTAATAATTATTAACCGTTTTATAAAAACGAATTTATTTATTTTTATAATTAAAACGCTAACAGCCGTTAAATCAACCTAACTGCTGTATTATAAAATTAAAAACAAGTTGGATATACTGGTAAAAATTACTAATAATAAAAATAAATTATTAATAATTGAAATTTTTAATTAAATTATTAAAAAAATAAAAAACAAAATAATAAATATCGACCGTTTACTATTTATAAACCGTTAAATAAACAATATATACCTAATAAACCATAAAATATTACATTGATATTTATATTAACGAAGATTAAAATAATTAAATAAAACTGTTTTTAAATACGAAATTCGTATATAATAACGTTTAGAACTTTTTAGGAATACTACTTAGAAATAATAAAATATCTTTTACAAAAATTCAAAATACAAATAAATAAGGTATAGTTATCCGCTAAATAATACGTAAACACTGGAAAAAAACAATAGCAACATGAAAAAAGGATTATAATCAACGTTATACATTTAAAAAATTTATCTAAAATAATAAATATGTTTTCCGATTAGAAATTTTAGGCTTAAAAATAAAAGATTTATACCTATTTACGTCTAAATAGCGACTAAAAAATAAATAAGTTTATAAACGTATAAAATGATGTTTTTAACCAAATATTAACATATTTATAATATATTCCTAATATCGTTATTAAAACCGTATTATAATCGGAAATTAAAGGATAACTAAATAATATTATTAAACCTAATAAAAACAAAAGAATTAAGAAATAAAATATATCGTTCGCTATCGAAAAAATCGAATACAACGTAAATACCTGGTTAAACAAAAAAGTTAGCCCGTTAAAGATAATATATAAAAACCCTGAAAATACTTTAAATACATATTAAAAATATCAAAATATTATAGAAAAATATAAGCGTATATATATAAAATAACAATAATCTAATTAAAAATTAATCGTATAACCATCGTAAAATTATAAAAAATAATTTTAAATAATATTAAAACGTTAAAATAAACTTAGTTATATAATTACGTTTAAATTATTAATAAATAATTATATTATCATATATTAATAAGGAACTAATAGATGTAATATAATTAAAGATATATAATAAACCGAAACATTATCAGAAACTAAACGACAATATACAAAAATTCGAATTTTTAATATAAAAGTAAAATTTAACATTTAATTATTGAATTTACTATTAAACTAAAATATAAAGGTTTAAATTATAATCCGTTTATAAACAAAATGGAAAATGAACAGAAACTAATAAATAAATAAATAAAAAACAATTTTCGAAAATAAAATCTTACGGTTAATTATTAAACTTTATATTAATCAACTTTAATTCCCCCTGCCAAGCCGTAGAGCTAGAGGGCATAAGGTTTATTAGGGTCGAAGCTTGTCGGTATTACGCGATCGGTTTCGGGATAAGGCTTTTCGTAACCGAGGCGTATAATTTATTATTACCGTAAAAACTATTAATAATTGCGCTATTCGAAAATACGGTGTAAAATATTTATCGTATTAATTATTAGTGTAATTAATTCGTATTTTTAGCTTAGCCTGGATAATACGGCTTAAGTCTAACGACCTTGCATATTAATTAACTTTTAATAAACGTATTAAAAAATTTAATATAGAAATATTCAAAAATAATCGAAAAACGTACGACGGTAAAATACAAATATGTTTATTAATCTTATTAATCGTAAAATACGAAAGAAATTCAAAAATATCCTACGTTTTATAAAAAAAAAGCTTAAATAACCGATATATAATCGGTTACTAATTAAAGATAAACTGTCGTCCTTAAAACGTTTAAGATATTTAAATTTAATAAGGGCATTGTTAATTAATTTTTTTTCTAATTATAATTAAGAATAAATATTAAAAGCTTATCGAAATATTAAAAGACGGACAGAAAATATTTATAAACGGAAAACGTAATAACATAACAACCTTTAAAAATTTCCTTATTATAAACTTATCTTAAAATTATATCTAATCGGAAATTAACTATAAAATATATATATAAAAAATATATATACTTATAAAAAAAATTTAAATCTATAAACTTATAAAGTAAGATTAAAACTAAACTTCCGCAGCTATAACGAACAGTTGGAAATTTATTTCTATTATAGTAAAAAACGATTCTTTTCGATAATAACAGCCTTAAAAGCAAACTTAATGTTGCAAAAAACGTCGAATTAATAATCGATCGTAAATACATCGTTATATTTAATCTAAACGCTAGCAATAAGATTTTTCTCGAACTCGTCGATTAACTCCTAATTTCTAACGGCAAAATAAACGACAATCTAGACTATATTTTTAAAAATAACCGGAATTTAAACGGAAATTAAACGGTAATATCAACGATATTAAAAATAAATATTTATTATAGGAAAAAAATTTATATTAATAATTAATTACGACGTAATTTAAAAAACTCGAAACTTAAACGTAAACGGTATAATAATTAAAATAAAGTTATATTACGTAAATATAATACGATTTATTACCGCCCGTAGTATAACGAATATTCGGCTTATCGTCGGCATCGAAAAAATGACGTTCGAAAAATTACTAACTATTATTGATATCTAAATATAACTTTTCATAAAATTATTAGCCGAAAATGAAATATATCAAACGAAAATAAAACGGAAGTTATACGGAAAACAAATAAAAAAGCAAATATAAAACTAGAAGTAAGAAAAGAAATCAAACAAAGTACGAACGCAAATAGAATAAAATAAAAGTTCGAAAAAAAAAAGAAATAAAATTAAAAAACAGATTAAAGTAAAAAACCGGGTAGAATATAATTAATTACCTAATAAGGTACGCGTTAATTACTATAGTAACTATTTATAATATAATACAACTTACGTACTTAGAACGGGAAACGTTCGGCAAACCTACATAATTAAATTTACGATTAAACTATATTATATTAACAGTAATAGTATTAAAAATTAAGACGTTAAACAAATAATAATAGTAAAATTATAAAACTTATAAAGCTATAACTAATAACTAATTAGCGACCGATTTATTTCCCTCTATAAATATACCATTTAATACTTAATAAAAACACTATACAAAAATAACTTAATATATTTACTTTTTAGAATTAGTTTTATAACTAATCGGTAATTATCTTACTCTAGCTTATAGCTACCTAATATCTTATAAATTGATTTTTTCGATTAGCATTAATTTTTATGCCGAAAAAGTAATATCGGCTCGGAAATATTTACCGTTAAATTACGTTTTAAGATAATATATAAAATTTTATAAGTGAAAATAAGTTTTTATAAATAAGTTTATTTTCACTATATTGATAAAGCGTTTTATAAGGTTAATATTAAAAAATAAACGATTAAAAATGTATAGTTAAAATAACCATAAAAGAGTATCCCGATTACTTATATAATAAGTTACTTGAATTGGGTATTTTATTAAATATTATTTATATATCATTATTTTAATTTAAATAATTCTTTTCTGTAAAGATTTACTAATAGAATATACTGATAATTATAACAATGTTAAAATATATTATTAATATTTTTTTATAATTTAGTAAAGAACCGGTTTTAAATATAATAATTTTAAAATAATTTAAAAGGTATATTTCAATTTATTCTACAAAATTATAATATATTAATATTACTAGTATTAATAAATTTAATTAATTCTTTTATTCGGAAGTTAAATTTTACTTTTAATGCTATATTTATATAAGTTATTTAACGATATTTCTTTTTATTCTTTATTAATTTCGTACTTATATTATTAATAGTTACTAACGTAAAATCTACTATATTAAATAAAACCTTATTACATAGATTATTATTTTAATTATAACAATTTTCTATTTACAATTTTTTAATTATTATATAATATTAAGTATCTCTTTAAAGAAAACGTAACCGTAAAACCAAATGAAATAAATGAATGGATTATATTAGCGGCTATTAAGTTTTATTAAACCTTAACTTTGTTATAAGCGTTTTATTCTAAGGTAACTTTAAATTACTTAATTATACCCCTATCGACAGCTATTCTTAACGGAATTCTAAACGGTTTTTACTATCCGGAAAAGCCGGATGAATTATTATTCGTAATTTTCTTTATATTAATTTTAAAGGTGAACTTCGACTTTCTTAAACCCGTTATCGCTATCTTCTAATTTTGCCAGTAATTCTTTTATAATTCGGATAATTTTTAGTATAAGTTTACGCAAAAAATCGATTATTTCTGCCGTTTTAAATTAAATCGTATTTAAAAGTTAAAAATAAAACCCGATTTTTTTTTAAAAAGTTATTAATATCGATAAAAATGTCGATATATTTTATTCGGCCGATTATTTTATTTATGTTAAGTAACGTAATTAAGATTATTTCCGTCGAGATTCCGGAAATACGGATTGTTAAAACTATATATTCGGACTTTGTCGGCATATTTTAATTCTTTCAATTAATAAAAATTTAAAAAGCCTTAAGATTAATCGAGGTTAAAAAAGGTAGCTGGCGTAAAACTGGCAAAGGGTTACAAAGCTATTTTATACGGCCTTAAAATTTACCGCGAAAAGCTTAATATCTTCTAAGTTATTAAGATTCCCCCTGTCAAACCGTAAAAGGTATAAGGTTTATCAGAGTCGAAATTTATCGGCATTACGCAAATAAACCTTCCAAGCCGATATTAATCGAAAAATTACGTATTTACGGGAACCCAGAAATCGGCTTCGGAATAAAACTTTTCGCAACCGAAATATAATTTATCGTTACCGTAAAACTTATTAATAATTACCTTATTCGAAAATATTAAATAAAATATTTATCGTATTAATTATTAATATAATTATTTCGTACTTTTAACGTAACCTAAATAATATAGCTTAAACCTAACAACTTTATATATAATATTAAGTAATAAAATAATTTTTTTATCGCTATTTAAATACCGCTTTATATAAAACTTTTATTTCTTTAAATCTTTTATATATTTCTTATTATAAATAGTAATTATGATTAATTTAAATTCTATTAAATCGTGTAAGTTATTTTTATCGTTTTATAAAAAACCTGAATTAAATTATAAATACTTTGTAAATTATTTAGGTTTTTACAACTGTAATATATAATTTACTTTTTATTTTTCTAAGTTATAAGTAATACTTAATTTTTATAATATGAAATATGTTTTATAATAATTAAAATCTCTTAAACAAAAACGTAACGTTATAATAAAATTAAACAAATTAATAAATTGTATATCTCGGTTATTAGGTTTTATTAAACCCTAACCTTCTCGCAGGTGACTTCAAACTACCCAGTTATGCAAGCCCTTATCGACGACTATTTCTAACCGAATTCTAGACGGTTTTCGTAATCCAGAATAGCCGGACAAATTATCGCTTATAGTTCTCCTTATATAAAGTTAAAAATTAAATTTCTTAATATTTAAACGTCTAACCGTCTATATCTAATTTTTCTAACAGTTCTTTTATACTGTCGATATTTATTATTATACAGTCGTTTAATTTTTAACGATTTTTCCTTATATAAACCAGATAATATCCGAGAATTAAAACTAAAACCTAATTGTTTTAAAAAGAGTTAATTATATTTATAAAGGTATTAATATTGTTAACTTATTTTAAAGCTTTATAAAATTTTAAAATGTTTAAAAAAAATAGGTTTTTATAAAAATTTTATTCTCCCTAGAGGAGACGTGACCATGGAACAAAATTAAACAATAGATTGTGGTATCGGTTGCTAAGCTTTACCAAGCCCTAACCTTCTTACAGACTGCCCTGTTATGCCCCTATCGACGACCATTTTTAACCGAATTCTGAACGGTTTTCGCAATCCGGAACAGCCGGATAAATTATCGTTCGTAATTTTTCAGTTTATATCGAATTAAAAATTAAATTTCGAAATTTTTAAACTTTTTACCGTTTATATTTAATTTTCTTAATAGTTTTTTTATACGGTCGATATTTTTTATTATAAGGTTATTTAATTTTTAATTATTTTTATTTATATAAATTAAATTATATCCGAAAATTAAAAATAAAATCCGATATTTTTTAAGAAAAATCGGTTAAATCGACGGAGGTATCGATATTTTTAATTTATCCTAAAATTTTATTAAATTTAAAAACCTTAAAAAAAACGTTTTCCGTAAAGATTTTATAATTACAGAATACCGGTATTTTATAATCAAAATTGCCCGGTATGTTTTAATTATTTTAATTAATAAGGATTCGAAAAGGTATCGTAGGATCGATCGAGATTAAAGGTGGCTGTCGTAAAACTGGTAAAGGGTCGCAAAGCAGCCATTTTATACGGACTTAAAGTTTACCGCGAAAAGCTTAACATCTTTTAAGTTATTATTTATATTCCAGGAGATTCCCTTTATCGAACCAGCTAAAGGGCATAAGGTTTATTAAGGTCGAAGCTTGTCGGTATTACGTAATAATCGGTTTCGGGATAAGGTTTTTCGTAACCGAGGCGTATAATTTATTATTACCGTAAAAATTATTAATAATTACCGTATTCGAAAATATTAGGTAAAGTATTTATCGTATTAAGTATTAGTATAATTATTTCGTATTTTTAATTTAGCCTAAATAATAAGCTTAAATTTAACGACTTTATATAAAAATTTTATAATTACGGAATACCGATATTTTGTAATAGGAATTTTTCTATATTTTTTAGCTATTTTAATTAATAAGGATTCGAAAAGTCGTAAAATCGGTTAAAGTTAAAAATAATTAATTTAGAATTTTTAATTTTATTTTTTAACTGATATTTAATACTTTTAATTATAATATTAATAAAAGATACAAAATAATTATTTTATACGGACTTAAGGTTTACCGTTAAAAACTTAATATTTCCAAAGTTATTATTTTTTTAAAAATTCCCTTTACCGAATTAATTAAATAATATAAAATTTATTAAAGTTAAAATTTTTCGGTATAACGTAAAAATTAATTTCGGAATAAAACTTTTCGTAATCGAAATATATAATTTATTATTACCGTAAAAACTATAAATAATTACCGTATTCGAAAATATTAAATA